>CM029373.1:26828287-26858287 GCA_017165825.1 Hepsetus odoe | reverse complement strand
TTTACAAATCTCACTTCCAGAAAGTTGCCAGTCATGGTCTAATCTGAAGATATTTTTACTTTTTCTTTGAACTCAGCTCTAAAAATGGTTCTTTGAGGAAAATACGGTTCACAATAAGCCTCTCTGGTCCTTTTAACATTTTGGAGCCCAATATATCTCTAAAAAAACATGTATCTATGTAACAGTTTTAGATTAAACACGTAAATAAACAAATGAGTCTTTTTTTCTCGTTTTCTGCCACATGGGAACCAAACGAGCTCCAAGATTTTGTGTATGTTCTTCCTCCTTCAGACTTCTGAAAGATCTAACCCTAACACTGACGTCCACATGCCCAAAGTCTCATGTCCAGCGAAGCTTCATCCTTTTCTCTTGAAGTAGTGAACTGGTGTTATCTCGTCACCCTCAAACTAAAGTGAAAATGACTATTTTGTGTGTAAACACAAAACCTCCTTCAGTTTTCACTCCAGGGTAGCAGTGGGCAGCTATACATCCAGCACCAGGGGGCAGCGATGGCATAGTGGTTAGGCAGTTGGCCCCAGGATTGGAAGATCGAGGGTTGAAATCCCAGACCAGTAGAGTGTCCTTAGGTACCCTTGAGCAAGGTACTGTCCCCATCACTGCTCCCTAGGCGCTTTCAATAGCTGCTCGTTGCGGCACGGTGTGTGTGGGTAAAATGCAGAGGTTGCATTTGGTTGTGTTTCTAGTCACTTTCACTTTAGCTTAGGGTATTTTTGAGTAAACTACAGGTCCATGTTTTAAACCCATGACCCTCTGATCCTGAGGTCAAATAGAGGTCAAGTAGGCCACTAGACCACCAGCCTACATTATGATGGTTTTGGAAATAATACAGTTATTTCCAAATAATGACTGGCACATCAGTGCACCCCTCTAGTTCCTGCTCTTGCTGTGCTGAGGTTATCGTATTTAATGGCAAAAATGTATGTAATGTGTCACCATACTGTTGTTAATCTTCAATCACGATTAGGTCCTGCTGGTTGAGCAGAAACAATGGAGGTCGAATGGAGAGAGAAAAGATCGATTTTTCTTGTACCAGAGGTTCCGTACTCTGTGCCGGTGAAAAGGCAGCACCGGCTCTTGCACTTAATCAGATCAGCATAACTGGGACAGAACTTGGTGATGAAAAGCTCAAATCTGGTGTGAAAAGTGTTTTAAAAGTAATTGACCAATTACAGAATTTCAACAACACCTGAGTAAAGTGCAGGACTTGACAAGTAAAATACTTGAGCATAACAACAAAGTACCGTTCACATCGGGAGGAGTTTACCAGGAGAGGGATGTCGAGGATGGAGCTTCCAGACAAGAGGAGAAGAGGATGGACAAAGAGGAGGTTTATGGATGTGATGAGAGAGGACATGCAGGCGGTCGGTGTGAAAGAGGAAGATGCAGAGGACCTGAAGAAAGGGAGGTGGTTGATCTGCTGGGGCAACCCCTAGCGGGAGCAGCTGAAGCAAATCAACAGCAAGAAGAAAAAGTAGATAAAAGTGAATAATGTGCAGAAGTGTGCAGTATTCAAGTAGTGTGGGGCAGTACAGTAAGTGTGTAGAGTGGTGCTGCATAAAGGGCCTAAATTGCTGTGCAGTATCTGATCCAGGATGTAGGAGTGTGTATCATACAGAATCTGATCCAGGATGTAGGAGTGTGTATCATACAGTATCTGATCCAGTGTGTACGAGTGTGTATCATACAGTATCTGATCCAGTGTGTACGAGTGTGTATCATACAGTATCTGATCCAGGATGTACGAGTGTGTATCATACAGTATCTGATCCAGGATGTAGGAGTGTGTATCAGGCAGTATCTGATCCAGGATGTAGGAGTGTGTATCATACAGTATCTGATCCAGGATGTAGGAGTGTGTATCAGGCAGTATCTGATCCAGGATGTAGGAGTGTGTATCAGGCAGTATCTGATCCAGGATGTAGGAGTGTGTATCAGGCAGTATCTGATCCAGGATGTACGAGTGTGCAGTGTGTATTACTGGATTCCTGAATATCTTTTGATGTAACGTCTTACAAAAGGTAGAAAATAAGAACCAGAGCCGCCCCGACACTGATCTCTGGAAATGAAACTCTAAGTCCGGTTTCTGGGCTCCAGCGCAGGGATGTAGAGTCCTTGGACAGTCCGTACTGGTTTGGCTGCCCTCCCAGTGCCTCATCTTCTTGGGGGTCAGGTTACAGCTCAGCAGAGTCAGTGGGCCCGCTGAGCAGAAATAAATAAATGAGGAGCCGGTCTGAATTTCCTCTCTCCAAACACCTGAGTCAGCTCTCTGTGGGACTGACCTGCGGGGAGAGACTTTTCGCCCAGCCTGCCACTTGATAGAGAATCTATACACAGTTTGCTTAGCGTGGGATGGAACAAGATAGTGGCTGTCTTGAATCGGTGAAGAATCAGTCACATGCATTTCTCTTTCCTCCTCTTGAACCCGATTTTACAACCTAAGGGTCAGTGGTTCTGGAAAGGCCTCATGTCAGTCAGAGCTGTTCTGATAAGGATCAGATGTCAGCATAAGTAGTTATGGAATAAAATCTCCATAAGAAAGGTCACTTCTTTGGGCTGAATACTAATCCAAAAAAAAAGTAATATTTTAATGTTTTCTATTTAAGATGATGTGCAATGAGTGCACTTCTGCCAAAGTCATCCATCATTCTATCGGTCTTTCATTTTAGCTGATTATAAAGTGTTTCAGCTCCTTCCTCACCTTGAAGAACAGTTACAAACACAACCAGACGAGAAGAGAATGAACAGCATTGGCCTAGTGGTGGTCTAGTCATTAGCGACCAGGCACCATAATCAGAAAAGTGAAAGTGACTATTCCTGTCATTGCGAGGTCACAGCACAGCACACAGTAAACCACAACGAAATTCGACCTCTGCATTTAACCCATGCACACAAACACCGCACAGCAGGGGGCAGCTATGAAAGCACCCAGGGAGCAGTGACAGGGACGGTACCTTGCTCAAGGGCACCTCAGGGTAACCTACTGGTAAGGGGTTTGAACCCACACTCTTCCAATCCTTCGGCCGACTCCCTAACCACTAGACCACCGCTGCCCCAGAAGATCATGGTCTTGAGTCCCAGACCTTTAGGTTGCCTCGCGGTACCCTTGAGGACGGTACCAACTCCAACACTGCTCCTCGGGCACTGGAAATGGCTGCCCACTCCTGCACAGAGTGTTTTTTTGTGGTTGCAGTTCACTGTGCTGTGTTTCACAAATTAATAGTCACTTTCATTTCATTTCAAAGGTAAAGCCTGTAGAGAAGCCTTCAACACATAACTGTGACCTTATGAACTGTGACAAGGCTCATTTTTATCATCACACAATCACAGTCAAATCGAATCACACACTTCTCACCACTGAACACTTTATTTTGCACACTTGTAAAACATATGTGCCCCCTGCTGGTCATTCTCCCTTCAAACAAGATAGTTCACAAATCAGCCACAATATTAAAACCACTGCCAGGTGAAGAGAATGACACGGATTATCTTGTTGCTCTGGCAACCGGAAGGGGTGGGATGTTTAAGGCAGCAAGGGAAGAGTCAGTTCTTCAAGTTGATGAGCAGTTAGAAAGATTAAAAGTATGGATTTGAGCTGAGCTGACAGAATGTGGTGGCTAGATGACTGCAGAGCATCTCAAGTTTTGTAGGGCGTTCCCGGGAACCAGAGGTTAACTTCTACCAAGTCCTTTTGAGCCGGTAACATTGCCACTCATGCTACACTGATGCACAGGCAAGACCTCCTGGTCTGGCCCCACAGGAGAGAAAGTTGCTGCAAAAGTTCATGCTGGATCTGACAGACGGCGTAAAACTAGGCAATGGAGCAACCGAAGAAGGTGGCATGGTCTGATGAATTCCATCTTCCTGTGTGGATGGCAAGTGCATTGCATGTTCAGGAGAGGATTGAGGAACATGACAGAGTTCAATGTTATGGACTTGGCCTCCAGAGCATCTGAGGGATGTGCAGAACAAGCCAGTCTGATCCATTGAGACCCCACCATGCAACCTACAGGATCTGTTGCTGTCTTGGTGCAGATGCCACAACACACATTTAGAGGTCTTGTGGAGTCCACGCCTCATTGGGTCATAGCTGTTTTGGTGGCACGGGGGGGGCCTACACGGCAGGCCGCTTCATATCCTCATATCCGATGGGTGTAAATACACTGCTCAAAAAAATTAAAGCAACACTTTGAAAATGCTTTGAAAACCTTGAAAAAATCAAATCTCAACTGGGAAACAAATCCTGCTGGATATCCATACTCATATGGAATGGGTGATGTGTTAGGAACAAAAGGATCCACACTATTTGATGAAAATGATGAACCTACAGAGCGCTTCATTCGAAGTCACCAAGACATTTAAACTGAAAATCTGATGCTGCTTCGTGTCCAGTTTTCTGAAATGTCATTGCAGCAACTCAGAATGGTGCTCAGTAGTTTGTTTGGCCCCCACGTGCTTGTACACATGGCTGACAACATCAGGGTTCCTTATGAGAGGACGGATGGTGTCCTGGGGTCTCTCCTCACAGATCCTGTCCGGGGCATCACTGAGCTCCTGGACAGTCTGAGGTGCAACCTTGTGGCATTGGATGTACCTAAACGTGATGTCCCAGAGATGTTCTACTGGATTTAGGTCAGGCGAGCGTGGACCTGCCAATTCTGGTGTTCTCTGACAAATGCCAGTCGAGCTCCACCATGCCGGGCAGTGAGCACAGGGCCCAATAGTGGACGTCAGGCCCTCAGGCCACCCTCATGAAGTCTGTTTCTAATGCTGGAGGTCACTTTGTAGGGCTCTTGCAGTGCTCATCCTGTTTCTCCTTGCACAAAGGTGCAGATACCGGTCCTGCTGATGGGTTAAGGACCTCAGATGGCCCTGTCCAGCTCTCCTAGATTAACTGCCTGTCTCCTAGAATCTCCTCCATGTTCTTGCTGGGAGACACAGCAAACCTTCTGGCAATGACACGTATTGATGTGCCATCCTGGTGGAGTTGGACTGCCTGTGCGACCTTTGTAGGGTCCAGGTCTCACCTCATGCTACCAGCAGTGACACTGACCCGAGTCAAATGCAAAACTACTGAAAAGCTTTCAAAAAAGAAGAGGAGGGAAAAACATCTGTGGCTCCACCTGAAGAACTGTTCCTGTTTTTGTGGTCGTCTCATTGTTGCGCCTGTTGTTCATTTCATCAACACCAAAACAGCCGACACTGAAGTGACACTGACACTTAACAACCCCCTCTGATGCTGAACTGACCAGATCAACATCCCACAAGTTTAACTGACCTGACACTATACTCAGATTAAAAAGTGTTCCTTTCATTTTTTTGAGCAGTGTATTCAAGGGCCTCATCTCCTCATCTTGTACTGTATAAACTAACCCTGATGCTGCTGATGATGTACTTGGGTTGTGTATCTGTAGGTGATCAGGGTGAATTCAAAATTCATTTGAAGGCTATGCTCTAAACATAGACTGGCGACTGAATGGTGTGTAAGATCTTAAACTGGTTTTTGCATTCATTTACCCATTTAAGGACAAGCATGATTGTATGTGGATGAATGTATCCATGGGACATCCCTTACATTACGACTGCCACTAAAGTGAAAGTGACTATTCTTGTCATTGTGAGTCCACAGTACAGCACAACACAATTGCATCTCTGCATTTAACCCATGCACACAAAGACACACCATGCATCAGGGGGCAGCTATGATAGTGGGGAGCAGTGACAGGGACAGTACCTTGCTCATGGGTACCTCAGGGTAACCTACTGGTAAGGGGTTTGAATCCATAATCTTCCAATCCTGTGGCTCCCTAACCACTAGACCACCGCTGCCCTATTGATTACATAACAGATTATGTGTGATCAATCAGTTTTCTGGGGATTAAGTCTCACACACTCACAACCTGAAACACTTGTCCTAATTAGGGCTGCAAGGGGGTGCAGGAGTCTGTCCCAGCTCTCACAGGGCAAAAGGCAGGGAAAGCATGGACAGGTCGCCAGTTCATCACAGGGAAGACAGACAAAAACACCCACACACAGTCCTGGACAATTTAGGGTCTCCAGTCCACCTGATGTGCAGGTCTTTGGGAGGAAACCGGAGCTCCCAGGGGAGACACAGAAAGACACGGGGAGGACCTGGACCTCCAACATGCACTTCTTCTTTCGGCTGCTCCCGTTTAGGGGTCGCTACAGTGGATCATTCGTGTCCATTTCTTCCTGTCCTCCGCATCTTCCTCCTTCAAACCAACAGCCTGCATGTCCTCTCACGCCGTGTCCATAAACCTCCTCTTTATCCTTCCTCTTCTCCACGTTCCTGGCAGCTCCATCCTCAACGTCCTTCTCCGGATATAATCCTCATCTCTCCTCTGGACAGCCAAACCAACGCAACCTTGCTTCTCTAACTTTGTCTCCAAATCATGCACACTCATCACAAAAGAGCCCATACTGGGAATTAAACCCAAAAGTTTCTCACCGTGAGATGAGCGCGCTACCTATCATGCCTCACTTGATTAAACTTTATTTCTGTTTTGATGTGTTCACGTCTTCCTCAGACGGAAAGATAACGTTTGCAGGCCTGACTGCAAAGTTCTCGCTCATGTATTCAGTCCATTATCAGCAAGTAATCAAATCCACTGCTCTTATCCTAGCACATCATTTATTCCTTGAGTTTTTTAAAAAATTTTTACATAAAACTGGAAAAAAAAGCCATGCAGTCTTTTCACTACCGACTGAGATCTCTCCAGCCCCTCTCGACAGAATTACCCAGAATTACTTACAGCTTAATTTAGACTTTGCTGGTTTTGTTGCCTAATAACAACCCTCGGAGGCACAATTTCACAGGCAGTTTCTCTTCCAGATGCCACCGTGGGAGAGATAAGGGCTGAAGTCGACGCCTTGAGTTTATCTGAATTTGCACGTTTCCACAGAGGGCTCCCCCTGACGTGGGCTGCTGAGGGGCTTGACAGCGGCTGCCACGCTTCCTTTATTCTCACTTAATGAACGTCAGTGAAAGAGGAGACTCTACTAACATGTTTATTATGATGCTTTGATGGTTACATTTACAGTAGATCATCGTTTAAACCACTAAATAACAAGTGCAACGTTAAATATACATTACAGCAACATTCACTCAATTCGCAACCGAATGAACATTTTAATCTAAAAAAATGTGGCAAAGGATGCATCATTTATAGCAATCTAGGAAAACAGGATTGTGATCAGTTATTTCTGGAAAAAAAGAGACTTAATGGAACTGAAAGTTCTCCCTAATTAACCAGTAAGAAGAGGCGATTCACAGATCAATGAAAAATGCGATTCTTGGCCATTTCTATTCAGAGCATTGGCAAGAACATCCCTGTCCAAGTATAAATCCTCCAACTGTGGGACGTTTCCTACTTTTTCCTCATGCTTTAGTAACTTTGTTCATTCAAACAAAGCTTCATTAAAAACCAACTACATTAGCATAAAAAGTGACACTCGGACGGTGTAACAGGGATGTCAGGTCGTTCCTACTGATGGTGCGGAGGCAGTGTGCAGCTGCAGGAGGGTCCCAGGGTGTATGAGGCAGCTCTGGTGAAATCTCTACCCCGAACCCGATCACGCGTACAGCGGCTGATACTCGTTCCTGCCACTCCTGCAGGTGATCACGCAGACGCTCAGCATTCCAAAAAACTGCGAAAGGAAGAAAGCGATCATTTGGGAAATTAATAGGGTTTCCATTAGTTAGGCTGGGATGTTAATCCACTTTTAATTCGCTATATTACACTTTTAGAATGCCGAATTTGCCAATACACACTCTCAGAAAAAGAAAGAGTTCAGGGATAGATACTGGGGTGGTACTTCAGTTTATTTCGTTGGGAAACACAGTGGGCTAGTGTTTACGGACTAGATCCCAGGATCAGAAGGCCGTGGGATTGAATCCCAGACCAGTATGTTGCCCTGAGGTACCCTTGAGCAAGGTACCGTCCTCACCACTGCTCCGAGTGCGGAATACGGCTGCACAACGGTGTGTGGGTTAAATACAGAGAGTGCATTTCGTTTCGTTTCGTTTCACAGTGACAAGTAGTCACTTTCACCCTGCAGTGGGGGGCACTTTTTCTGGCGATATATTGACATGGTTTTAAAGCTGCAGCTTTAAAAGTTTTAAAGTGAACTGCAGCCTTAATTTCAAATGAGAATGATTTAATACAACAGGTAAAAATCATCCTCAACTACAGACCACAAAGAAGGAAGCAGCATGGCAGCAGAAAGCAGAGCCGATCTATTTTAGGCCCACCGTACCTTAATGATGGCAAAACCCAAGATGACCAATGTGGCATAACTCAGCACATCCTGAAGCAGCTGCTCCAGTTTAACCTCACATCCCTAAAAATGAGAGCGAGAGAAATGACTGCTTTACAGTGAATCTAACATAATACAGCGCTGCAGCTCTACCGTGCACAGAAGCTCACCTGTAAATTCAGCAGGTCTGGCTGATCGAACCGCCCTTTGCATGTCGTGTTTGCTTTACAGCAGGATGTGGGAAGAGTGTTGTTATGAGAGGCGAACCAAGGTCTGCTGGTCCAGTCCGTGTAGTTCTTCACCCCACAACACTGCAGCTGCAGGACACAGAGAGGCTCAAGACATGATGGACGGGTCAATTTGTTCGAAATCTGCCGTTTCACATTGTTCAACGGCCTCGGTTCCATCATATCTTGCAAGGGTCCCTTACCTGAGACTGCAAATAGTCCACTGCTCGGGTCTCGGGCGTTTTACCATCATATTTCTGGAAGACATCAGTCATCGACTTTTCCAGATCTCCTTTTATCTGCAGGCAGAGACACGGTCATTTAAAGGAAACGAAAGGGGCCGTCGTGGTTTTCAGCGACTGCTGAAAGGAGAGGAACTCACCCTCCCTCTGTAGATGAAACCAAACACAAAGGCGGTAACCTCAGCGGCGAAGATCAGCAAAAGGATCAGCATGAACTGTATGCAAAAGAAGATGAAAATAAACACCAGAGCAGAACCCTTTACTTTTCCATTTACTAAAATGGGAACTGAAACAACTTTTTATTTCCTGCAAGCAGCAGATATGCCGCCGGAATGCCCCGTACTTACGAAGCTCAAGCCCACTTTAGACTCATTCAACGTGGCGCAGCAGCCGAGGATACCAATGATGAACATCACCACGGCAATTGCAATAATGATCATGGCAGGGATGAGGGTGTATTTGTCCTCCAAGAACTTGTCATAGTTCTTGTAGCTGCTTATGACGTAGGAGCCCACATAGGCGAGAGCCGCTCCTGCACCCTGAAAGAAAAGATCCAATTCTACATTTTTAACCCAATTTCTACCGAGATCACACATCCCTACATTAGAATTGGAAAAATATCTTAATACTTCACGAAATATTCACGATAGTCCAATTTTTTGGACAATCTTAGAAACGGAGAACAAAGAACCTGTTTTCCATCCACGTCCTGCACATAATCCAGGAATGATCAGGGTTCTGGTGGCCTTGTTGCCCATTAGGACCCAAGATTGGAAGGTTGTGGGTTTGAGTCTTGGGTCTGTAGACTACTCTAAGATACCTTTGGGCAAGGTACTGTCCCCATCACTGCTCCCTGGCTGCCGGATACGGATGCCCATTACTGCACGGTGCGCTGGATAAAATGCAAAAAGCATCTTTCTTGGGTTTCACGGTGTGCCGTGTGTTCGCACAGACGAATAGTCACTTTCACTTCATTCACTCTGTACAGAAACATGCAGCTGATCAACGTTCTTTAATTGTTGAGATCACTAGACGCTCGGAAAGAACATCGGAACACCGTAGACGCTGCAGATCCAGACTTTAGTGCTTAAGTCTCTTCTGTCTGCACTTGTTTAGTCTCGTTTTGTGTCCTGTTCTATGTTCTACGTCTCCCATGTGTAGCACCAGGGTACTGGAGGAACATTGTTTCGTTTCACTGTGTGTTGAAATGACAATAAAAGCCTACTTGACTTTGAATATATTTGAAATATGGCTACAGCTTAATTATTTTGGTAAGACGTGCACTTGCAAAGCACTCCATATACACCCCCTCATTTGCATGATGAAAAAAAAAAGCATAATTTAATTATAAAACTTTATCAAATTACATATGGGTGACAAATCAAAACACTTCAAAACGCCTTAGTAAGATTGTCACAAGAACCTTCATTGTTCTCTGAAAAATCATTCTTCCATATAAATGCTCAGATGGTGTGCAGACCAGTGGTTTTCACACCAGACCTCTGGGACCTCCAGACAGTCTAGAGTTTTGCTGCAACCCAAACAACAAAACAGAACAATAAAGTGAAGTGAAAGTGACTATTCTTGTCATTGCGAGCTCACAGCACAGCACACAGTGAACCCCAATGAAATTGGACCTCTGCATTTAACCCATGCAAACACTGTGCAGCAGGGGGCAGCTTTGAAAGCGCCCGGGGAGCAGTGACAGGGACGGTACCTTGCTCAAGGGTACCTCAGGGCAACCTACTGGTAAGAGCTTAGAAACCACGATCTTCCAATCCTGTGGCTTCCTAACCACTAGGCCGCCGCTACCCCAGTAAAGTATGAAATGTTGATGTTCTTCCATGACCGTTTTGAAAACCCCGGGGTGAGAGGACAGCGGTGGAGAGACACCAGTTTAAAATTCCCTATAAATGATCAGCTGAGATGGGATCAGGTGACTGGAGCATTCAGTGACTCATCGTGATTACATTTACAACCAGATGTGATGGACGCCGCTGCCCCGAACACGAATCCTCTTTCAAATGTACTTACTAAAATTCCTTCATACTTTATGAAAATCAAGGTCATCTTTGGCATTTTTCTGTAACATGGAGGATGGAACGATGCTAACCGATTAACAATATCCATCAATACACCTGTCCTGAAGCATTTGCACGGAGTCTTCATTAGAGACTTTTCTTTATCCATCCATCCATTTAATCTGTGTCGGCTGAAGCCCACCAGGTGGATTAGTGTTAGTATTAGGACCAGGGTCAGGTTTAGATTGATCTGAGGTTTTCACAAGGGAATGGGTGTTGGGTTGGGGAAACATTCCGGTGAGTTTACCAGGTATCCGAAGGCAAACACCAACATCTGCAAAACATCTACAAAAGCATTGTTGATGGAAAAAACTGTTCGTGTTTTTCCGGCACTACTGGTCGCTTATCTTGCATTTAAACAGATCATATTGTCTGAAGAAGTGAAGATCAGGACATGTTGTGTATGGCCAACATTTCTTGAGGTCTGTCTGGAATAAATGTGCAATTTTGGAGGAAAGGCTTGGTGCTAGATTGGAGCAGAAGACTTGCTGGAGGGCACCCTCATACAGCCCAGTTTCGCAAGGGCTGCTTTCTTCTCGAATCTGTAGGTCTAGCGGTGCACTCAAAGCAACACATGACTCATTTCTCTCCTAGTTAGTCACAATCCTCTGTCACGGGACCAAGTGTGACCCCGGTAGGGCCTCTAATCTCCATTGGAACTCTGGTCTTGTGCCTCAGATCTGAGCGTAAACCCCAAAGCAGTACAGAAACCAGGAGATAGGGGGTTTTATAACTACTCCCACATCCACTTCTCTTCTAATGATCTCCATCTATAAACGCCTGGCCATTATAAAGACAGCGTTAGCAAAGAAATACATTTTATTCCCTCCTTCCAACAGAGTTCCTCTTTCAGCTCACTGAGCCCTGAAAAAGCCCAGCCAGTTGATCCAGCTGTGGAAGTGAAAAGGAGAAGTGATTCTGAAGCTGGGACAGTTCGGGGCAGAGACACAGAGCGTTTCAAAACATTTTCTTACTAAAACACACACTGCTTTCATGGCTGCAGAATACAATTAGAGCAGAAACAACACCACCATATGAAACCAAGCATGCAACAAGCAGCTCTGAGCACATCCTTCGAGATCTCTTCCGTTCCACCTTAAATGGCGCTGCGGCTTCATTACAGACGCTCGAGCCTGAGCGCAAGAGATGGCCGGTTTTAAGGTGGACCGGAACAAGGTGCAGGAGAGTTGAGCATGGTGCGAATTTCTGCTATTTTTAGATACACAGCCTTAGTTTTCACTACTGGCGTGTTTCCAGGCAGAGGTTTGGGTCAAATAAATGAGAAAAACGAATAAAAACTGTATTAGTATCACTTGCTTTCGGTGTCGTGCCGAAAAAAAGAAGAAAAAAACATCCCTGCCGTGATGAGCACCCCGAGCATGTGAAGATATTAATCCATTAAATCCATTTTTAGTGTTTGTAAACATTTCTACATCATTTTAACCTTCAAAACACCGAGCAGGCAAACATCAAAGGAGACAAAATGATACATTCAAACTGTTTACAAACAAAGACTTCAAACAACGTTCTATTAAAGATGAATGCTCAAAAATGGGTATACAGGAAGTGCAAACATGGAACAAAACGTCAAATGTGGGGGGAAAAAAGAAAATGAAAACAGATTAAAAAGAAACAGAAAGGAGGAGAGAAAAAGTAGCTCATTCAGGCTGTAAAAACTAAATAAAGATCAATTAAAAGGTTGTTTTTTTAAAGAGAAAAAGGAGGAGAACACATCTAAGGGCGGGTTATTCCAGATCTTTGGTATACAAAACCAAAAGGCTGTTTTTACTAAATAAAGGTTTACCAACACTAGATAATATGATTAACCAATAAGATGATATTTAACATCCGGTTATCAATCTATATGAAAGTGTCCCGACCATGAAACTCCTCATCATCAGTGTTTGAAGAAAGCAACACTGTTATGTTTTCCTGGGGGTGCTTTAAATGGCAGGTCTGCTTATTGTGGCACAACACCTGAAACTCCAGATAAAAAGACCTCAAAGGCAACAAAAGAGCTCCTTCGCGTTACTTTACACACTTTTTATTTTATTGTTTTAATCCCTGAAAAGAGGAGAAACAGTCAAAAACTCACCCAGAATATTAAACTGAGGAGTAGCAGGACGGTCTTGGATGTGATAATCCCGCAGTCCATGTCTGCTGTGCTGCGCAAGTGGGGATGAAGTTTCTCTTTCTCCCAGCCTCTCTCTCTCTCTCTTCACAGAAAGAAGAAGAAGAAGAAAAAAAACAGTGGCGTCACCGGTCACGCGCTCGCAACCTGCTCTACGTCAGAGGAAGGGGGAGACCCACCACCAGCACCACGTGGC
Organism: Hepsetus odoe; assembly: GCA_017165825.1. Taxonomy (NCBI): domain Eukaryota; kingdom Metazoa; phylum Chordata; class Actinopteri; order Characiformes; family Hepsetidae; genus Hepsetus; species Hepsetus odoe. The sequence goes on along the minus strand of CM029373.1, from coordinate 26,845,115 downwards.
CGCAGGGCAGCAGGGTCACCAAGACACATGATGCACCGTGCATGCTCCAGCTGCTCCACATGCATATTTAGAAAAAGAAAAAGAAAAAAAAGTAGAGATTTTTCACCTTTCAGCTTTATTTACCCCACGCCAGGGCAATTTACAACCCATATGCCCGAGCATTTCACCCTCAGATGTGATGCTGTTGCACTAGGGTTGACTGTTGACTATGTCATGCACAGCGTGTGCAAAACTCCACTCCACCACAGTGCTCACTACATTACACACTCCAGATCATCACTTTTATAAAACTTGATTTTTACATTTTCGGCGTTTAGCAGATGCTCTTGTCCATTTCCTGGTTACAGGGTCAGCCTCCCTGGAGCAGCTTGTGATTAAGGGTCCTGCTCAGGAACCCAGTGGTGGAAGTGCTGGAGGAGAGTGCTTCTGCAACCTCTTGGTCCATAGACCAAAGTGTTACCCTTCCTGATGTAACCCTCCCCATGTATCCGGGCCTGGGACAGACACCTTTGACTACACAATGCGTTATTTCATTATCTTTAGCTTACAGCTAGCGGCACAGCAGCGGGTGGATCTTAACATGCACACTTCCACACTAAATACTGCGCAACAACAGTGCACAACCATTGGACATGCACTCAGTAATGGCTTGTGTAAAGCGCAGGAGTGTGTGGTTTGGGACACAGCCCGTCCGTTCCACTTGTCGGTCCACGAAAATGAAAATGCAGTCGTTATATGACTGGAGCTCGTCTTTAATGAAATGTTTGACGCAAAGCAGTGTGAACTAATGGTGTCCATTCTTTCTTTCCCTGCCTGGAGACAAGACGCCTCTAACAGTATAGATCTACTGTCTCTGCCTCTGGGCTTCACTCTGTTGGGATTCTGAAAAAGCCACAACTGGTTAGCGCGTCCAATTACACAACAAATATCCAGCCTTTTGAAGAAACATGCTGGTAAAAGCACATGATGGGCAGAGGAAGAAAGCTCTGCTCTGCCCTCCAGGTGGGCGGTCCTTCTTTATGGGTGTGATGTCACATGAAAGTTTGGAATTCCAGACACCGACTTTCTCAGCTAAGAGCACAAGGTCCTTGGCCGGCAGCTCACATGAGGATTTTTTTCAGGACTAGTTCAGTCACGGAAAGACTGGATATGGAGCAGGATCACCCCGGGGCCCAGAGCTCAGAGGATACTGACTCAACTCTACACCCGTGACTCACAGAAAGATCACATTTCTTAAGAGCATCCCTCATCCATCAGTCCAGATGACTGCTTACCTCTTAGGTAATATCTGTACCGTTCACACTGCACACCTCTCTGAATCTTGAAGAGGTTACACACTATGGGACAGAGGCCTTGATGTCTGTCAGGAATCTCTCAGATGGAGTTTTTGGACAGTTCAGACATCAAGATCTGGTCTGGTGCTTTTCTCTGCCCTCACCAGAAACGATCAACCTAGAAATCCAACCCAGAAAGAGGTCAAATCATGTAGAATGAACACTAATCACCACAAAAAGGAAAAAGGCTTTTGGAGAGATCTTTCCTTAACCTGCAGCATGATATGTTCCTCTAAAATGGCAATAAATAAAATAAAATAAAGGTAGATGATCTCTCTAGATTATTTTATATCCTAATGGGTGCCGTGGCAGGTCTGGAGCAAATCAACCTATTTCCAGTAATTAGTAAATGAACAGATTTTTCACCTGCAGCCAGGGAGGCTTTTTAAGGCAGTGTTTATTGTAATTCATACCGGATCATTTATAGGAGCTGCTGCCACTGAGATTAACATAAGCTCCGCCCACTCAAACAGAACCACCACTATTGGCTAATTGATCTTCCACAATTACAGACTCTAATGGACTCTTTTATAGTAACTCACACTTTACCAGAACTCAAATCTATTGATTAATAAAATACACTCTCTCGTTCTTTTCCTCCTGGATGGGCCGCTGTCGAGCAGATGAGGTTCCTCTTTTGAGTCTTGGTTCCTCCCGAGGTATCTTCCTCCAGTTTTAGGGAGTTCCTCTGTCGCTCTCGGCAAACTCACTTGAACCTGAATTCTGTAAAGCTGCTTTGTGAACAACAGTTAAAAAACAGTTTAGTAAAAAGCGTCATATCAATAAAACCGACCCGACGTGACGATACGGTAAGCGTGGAGGAATGTTAGAAACGGCCCATTTGACCCAGTATCAACAAGGAAATGTCAAAAACACTGAAAGTGAAAGTGACTACCCTTGTCGTTGTGAAACGCAGCACAGCACAACACAACACAATGAAATTCAACCTCTGCGTTTCATCCATACACACATGTGCAGCAGGGGGCAGCTATTGAAAGCGCCCGGGGAGCAGTGATGGTGACGGTACCTTGCTCAAGGGTATCTCAGGGCAACCTACTGGTGAGGGAATCGAACCCACCATCTTCCGGTCCGGGGCAACTCCCGAAACACTAGGCCACCGCTGGCCTAATCTTTTGTTTTACACAATAAAGCAGTGATTCTCTGTGTTTTTCTTTTCTGTAAGCAGATTACAGGACCAGCGGGCTACCCTGAGTTACCCTTGAGTAAGGTACCGTCGCCATCACTGTTCCCCGGGTGCTGGAAATGGCTGCCCACTGCTGGACCGTGTGTGGGAGAAATACAGAGGAACCGTGTGGTTGTGGTTCTCTGTGGGCTGTGCTGTAATCAAAAGGACAGTTTTACTTTCGCTTCACTTTTGTCTTGGGTCATTATATGAACGTTTGCCGTTTTATGTCCTTCAAACAAAACTGCAAATCTGAATAAACGATGTAAAATCTAGTATTTCATCATTTAGTTTCCATGTCTTTTGACATAAAAATGATTCTTGATTTAGGTTTGCTTATTTTTCCCATTTTTTGCCAGAACAGTCTGTCCTGTTGAGGGAGATCTGTCTTCTTACGCAACTTACAAAAGCTACAAAAAAGCTTTGAAGAAAATGTTGTTACTTGAAATAAAGCTGACCAGAACTGTATCGGGTTCGTCCTTCCTGCAGGGTAATTGTAAAAATCTTTTTTCCTGCTTTTCCATTTTTCTGTCAAGGCCCAACATGTTCGACAGATCATTTAGCTGTGATGTAGCTTCAACATCCTTCTTGTTTTATTTTTCATCCACTTCTCCAGGACAACCTGTAACCTCTTTATCGGTTTATCTGCCTTTTTATAGACTTTTTATGAAGTGAAAGTGACTGTTTGTCATTGTGAAACACAGTTTGCGGTGAACCACAACCAAATAAAACCTCTTTTAATCCACACACCGTGCTGCAGGGGGCAGCCACATCCAGCACCCGGGGAGCAGTGATGGGGACTGATGAAAATGAGAAAATTAGGCCTCCAGAGTTGAAAATGGCACATTTATTTGAGTTAGTAAAAATGCAAAACAGCCTTTATACATGGCAGCTTATCAGAAAACAGTTCTTGTTTGTCATCATTTTTCTTGAGTGGTTCCCTTTCTGGGTGTATTTGTCTCAAAAAGTTGCTGTTTTTTTCCTCCCTACCCACAATCCCTCCATCATTTACTTCACACTTATTAGACTGTTTGAAAGAAATAAAACCCAAAGCCAGTTTGCTATCACTCCTACTTGAAAGACGTACATTCATCTTCGGTTCTGCTACACATTTTAGCTAACTTTCAATCTAGAACCTTCCCCTGGATCGGAAGGTCACGGGTTTGAATCCTGAACCAGGAGGTTCCACTGAGGAATACTTGAGCAAGGTGACGTCCCTGTCATTGCTCCCCGGGTGCTGGACATAGCTGCCCTGTGTGTGCTGCACAGTGTGTGTAGGTTAAATACAGAAGATGTATTTCATCATGTTTCCCTGTGTGCTGTGTTTAATAACGACAAATAACCACTTCACTAAACAGACGTGCAGCAATGCATCTTAAGATACTTCTTTTGGTCATTAAAGCAGCAGGTCACATGGTCTCCCAACATCTGAGTGCTGAAGTTTATCACCAAATGCAAAAATAATTTTAAAAGGCTGCTTACATTTACGGCATTTAGCAGACCCTCGTATCCAGAGCGACTTCCATGTCCTGATTACTGGGACAGTCCCGCTGGAGACACTCAGGGTTAAGGGTCTTGCTCAGGGACCCAGTGGTGGTAGTGCTGGAGGTGGAATTTGAACCAGGGACCTCTTGATCCAGAGGACCACCACTAGACCACCACCACCACATTTAAACATGGATGTCTGCATAATATCAGGATACTTTGGGTAAATGAGATTTACACTTTTGGCTGAACTGTGTCCCTGATCTAATCAAATTTAAAGGTGCGTGTCTGATATGTTGCTCCTGTTTACTTGGGGGCAGTGGTGGTCTAGTGTTTAGGAACTAGGCCCCAGGATCAGAAGATCATGGGTTCGAATCCCAGACCAGAAGATACCTGCTTGAAAATAGCTGCCCGCTATCCTGCTGCACGGTGTGTGTGGGGGAAATGCAGAGGAAGCCTCTCGTTGTGTTTGGGTGTAACGTCTGGTTCGGACACAACTGCTACTCTACACTCACTGATTAATACACTATATGTAGATACAGGAAACTCATTTAGATTGTGGTCAGGATTGATGTGAGATGCAAGTGTTTTCTGAGTGATCCGATAATAATCCCATGACGAGGCATCCTTGGTGTGTTTACGCTGGCTTTCCTTTTGAATGAGATTCAATCACATGACCAAGCGTGACCTCTTAGGAACACAGTCAAAAACACATGTTGAGTCTGGCCACAACCTCTGACTAAGCACCGAGGGCTCCTTTTTTAGGAAAAAGGTCACATGATCCATCTGTTTTTCATACAAACTGTCATATGCAAAGGTTTGTGCACCTCTGGTGACAAGTGTATTCAACAGTTGTAAGTGTTTATAGGTACACGTCTTGCTGAGACAAAATCCGAACTAAATTACTAAAATGCTTTTATTATTTGCTTTTAGATGCTTCAAACAGGAGGCAACTGACTTTTTCCCCGTCTACTGTCTTCCGCAATCATGAAGTGCTTGATGAGACTATCACATTACTTCTACCCTCCTTGGACCCCTTTGAGTTGAAAGTGAAAGTGAAAGTGACAGCCCTCGTCATCGCGAGGTCACAGCACAGCACACAGAGAACCACAACGAAATTGGACCTCTGCATTTAACCTATGCAAACACCGTGCAGCAGTGGGCAGCTATTGAAAGTGTCCGGGGAGCAGTGACGGGGACGGTACCTTGCTCAAGGGTACCTCAGGGCAACCCATCTTCCGATGTGGGGGGCAACTCCCTAACCAGTAGGCCACCGCTGCCCCCTAGTGGTGAGGGAGTCGGCCACAGGATCGGAAGATTGTGGGTTCTAACCCCTTACCAGTAGGTTGCCCTGAGGTACCCTTGAGCAAGGTACCGTCCCTGTTTATAGTTTTTATATATAGTACCAAGTGGTCCACAGATGCTGTAGCCTCCCTTTAGCCCTGGACATGACAGGCTCTTCTGTTCAAATGCGGTTCATAGACTTTGTTTCAGCTTTTACTGCCATCATCCCTCACCAGCTGATAGAGAAATTGAGCCTGCTGGTCCTGAAAGCCTCACTCTGTAATTGGATATTAGACTTTCTCACTGGGAGACTGCAGACAGTAAGGATTCACAAAAAGAAGTGAGGTTTTGTGTTCTCCTTTCATTATTTTTGACTCCTGGAGAGCACACATCCAGCACCACCTTCTGACTATCAATGGTACTGCTGTGGAGCAGGCCAGCAGCATCAAATATCTTGGTTTGCACATCTCGGAGGACCTCTTCTGGACTAATAACACTGCATCACATGGCAAAAAAAAAAAACCCAGCAGCGTCTTTACTTCCTCAGGAAGCTAAAAAGAGCAGAATTGCCAGCCCCTGTCATGTGCTTTTTCTACTGAGGAACCACTGAGATCATTCTGTTCAGCTGAATCACTGTACGACCTCCTGCACTTTATCTGAACTGTTCTACACTTTATTTATCATCGCAAATGTATCCCAGTCCCCTGTTGTACCTTTACCTTTTTGGTAGCCTTGAACTTTTATTGTTAAACCGAGAGAAACAACATTTCAGTCCTCTATATGTATATCTGGCAACACTAACAATAAAGATGACTTCTGTCATTCACTCATTTTCTGAGCCGCTTGTCCCAATTAGTGGGGTGGGGAAACACCCAGGACAGGGTGCCGGTCCATCACAGGACAAAACTGAACGGCAGGTTGAGTCTATTAATTTCTATTAATTTAAGACACACACTGCTTCAGAAACATGAAACATACTCCATGCTATGCAGGCCTTAATTATGCCTACTTCATTTGCATTTAATTTGCATCATTTATTACATCGTTAAGAGAGATTAGTCCTTCAAAGAAGGTGGGATGAAGTGTCCAGAAGCAGGCAGTGCTTAACGAATTTAAGAGATCAGCAGGTAAAACTGCCAAATAGCCATGAATTAATGAATTAGTGCACGTGCGCTTCACTGAGTGCCAAGCCTGACCAGCCAAGGTCATTCTGGGTCAGTTCACAGCCAACAGATGTGGAATGAAAGATAAGCCTCTGAGAGGTTTCAGTGGGGAAATGCTTTTATATAGGAGAGATCTATACAACCTAACCGTTTTCAACATTTAGGCTCATCCTGAAAGAAGGATAGAGGAATCTTACTGTTAAAAATAAAAAGCTCTGAGAGCGTGTTTTAATAGATTTCGCAATTTGTTTCAGCTACTATTTCAGGAAAGAATTTTTACTTACCTGTAAAGAATTATTTAGAGACAGATGTTTGTATATTTTTTTAGACGCCTTAATTTTCTTACTTTCTCACAGCCAGCATGTGGAAAAAAATAATCTAAAATCTCAGATTCTCTGCTAAGGCCTGAGTGTCCAGGTTGTTTTAAATGAAAACCCAAAATGGCAGAAAAAGCAAAAGTAGGCCAATGCGTCTGCAAGTCAAGATATTCGTCTATAAACCGATGATCATGACTTTACAACGCGGAGATATATCAAAAATCCATGATAACGGATGAACTCGGCACCGAAGAGGAAATGTGTTTTTGGTTGACTGAAAATTCGTTTCAAATCCAAATCCTAAAACAGAATATGTCAGTGTCAGTGGTGGAGAGTATTCATTATGCCCGTGTCTCTCAGTTGAATGTGAAATTAATCCCAGTGAAGATGGTTTGGAAGCATTATTGAGCCCAATAACAAGAAGTCCGACTCCTAACGGGTGAGTTTTACTGACTTGCAGAGGACAAACCAAGCACTGAATGATTGGTTAGAATGAAATTTTGTGTGTATCACCACGTAGATGCATCAGCAAATGTACGGGATGGTTTACTGGGTCGTCAGAATCTGTTAAAAGGAAATAGTGTCCTGTTTCTGTAAAGAGGAAAACACAGTTTGTTTTACACAAACAGAAAAGGCGCTCAAAACACTGGCTGAGTCTACTCGGTTCTCATCCTATCTACATAAGCAGATGGAGGAGTCGTCTCCTCACTATCTTCACCCTCACAGCCGTCCTAACACGTCTTCCATCCACAGTCAATCATGTCCGAGGCAGCTCCGGTTCCAGCAGTGACTCCTGCTAAAGTGCCAAAGCGAAGATCTACGAAGGCCAAGAAGGCCGGCCCCTCGCTCTCCGATTTGATCGTGAAGGTCGCGTCCGCGAGCAAAGAGCGCAAAGGCATCTCTTTGGCTGTCTTGAAGAAAGGCCTGGCTACCGCCGGCTACGACGTGGCCAAAAATGGCTTTCGCGTTAGACTGGCGGTCAGACGCTTGCTAGCAAATGGTGGGCTGATTCAGACCAAAGGCACGGGCGCTTCCGGATCGTTCAAAATCGGCCAAAAAGCAGCGAAGAAGAAAACTGTTAAGAAAGCAAAGAAGCCTCGGGTCAAGAAAGCCAAGAGGTCACGAGGAAAGAAACCAGCAGCGGCCAAGAAATCTCCAAAGAAGACCAAGAGAAAGACCAAGAGTCCCAAAAAGGCCAAAAGACCCGGGACCAAAAAGACCAAGAGCCCCAGGAAGTCGACCCGCAGAGCCAAAGCTCCGGCTAAACAGCCATGAGAGCGAGAGACTGGACAGTGACTATCCTGGCATCTGATGAAGGGTGACTTTGTTCAGGAACTGCTCGAGAAACTTTGTGAATGTCATGGGGAGATGGTTGGTGTGAGCTTGTCATCATTAATGCTAATGTAAACTAAAGATGTTCTCCATGTCCAAGCTTTAATAAAGAACTAGATATGAGATCAAAACTAAAAACTCTTGTGATGTTTTGTTTGTGATTACAGATTGTGCAATAGCGTTGCTTTCCAATTTTTAGATTGTTGTTCAATTTCACCATCCAATAGCAAGCCGCCCTTTCCACTGTAGGGATCAACTGGTCAACAGCACGGATACAAAACGATTTCATCCTTTGCTTCTAAAGTCACCAGTTCAGAGATACATATCAAATAATGCAGTATGTAACTCTTACTCATTTGCTGGTCCTACACTGCAGCTTTGAGGACACTTACTTTGGGTGGGTCAAAAGTATCTGGACAGCACCTTCTTTCAGACAGGGAACGACATGTTTAAGTTTAGTGATGGTCATTTGTGTATAATTCCTGCTGCTTGCACTCCTAACAGCTGTGGTTGTGAAAGTGCATTTGAACATTAGTGTTGAGATAATGCCAGGAAAAGAAGTAAGCTGTATGAAACTGATAGGCGAGTGACTCCCATTCGCCTCTCCCAACAACCACCCCTCCCACACACCACCTCCCAATAAGCGTTCTGGCACAATTCTGAATTTTCAGTGTCGTGGACTTTAGTGACCAGCTCTGTGAACCACTCATGGACGCCCTTATCCAGACCGATGTCAGAGCTTCACATCTGTTCATTCTCGTAACCTGCTAAAGATCAGCAACTGCTGATGAGCTATTTCCCAGCCAACTTATAAAACCTGTGACTGACTGGGACAGAATTCATTGTCCCAGGTCTTAGAAAAGTGCCAAAAGGTGATTTTTTAAAAATATGGAAGGGAAGAAAGTGTATAAGGTATAAGTGTCCACTAGACAGGAAGGGTTAGTGCCTCTGTATTCCTTGAAGAACTGCTGAGGAACCCAGCAGTTCTAACCACAAGAGGAAACTCATTCCATCACTGAGGAGACAAGACTGAGAAGAGTCTCGGAGTGGGTCTTCCACGGAGGTTCAAGACGAGCAGTGCGTGATGTTCTGAGGGGACGAGAAGAGATGTTGATTGATTAGTGTCGTCAAATAAGAGGGCGCGAGACCGTTCTTGGTGTTGAGATGGGATTCACTACTCGGTCAAAGCTCTCTGGAAGCACATTTTTAAAGTCTTGTTGAAGGACAGTTCTTCAGGCTTCCTGAAGGACAAAGCTTTGGCTCTGATCTCACAAATGAACTACTGATGTCAAAGCTCACTAGTTTCTGCTGTGATAACACAGTTTATCCTAATGATGACATACGTTAAAACTGGACTGGTAGGCATTCTTATTAACATGCGTTATTATCATCTAGCTGTAACAGTAGATACATCAACAGCAGTGCTTGTAATGTTAATCTGTAATGACTCAGTTATTACTTTCACTTAATATAAAATAGGACTGAGTCTCTTTCTCCATTATATTTTTTGAGCGTGAGAATAGGGTTCACCTACTTTGACAATGTCCAGAGACGAGAGACGAGGAGTATCTCAGGAGGAGGATGTTGAAGATGGAGCTGCCAGGAAAGAGGAAACGAGGAAGACCAAAGAGGAGGTTTATGGACGTGGTGAGATGTGGTGGTCAGTGCAGGAGGAAGATGCAGAATACAGGAAGAAATGGAGACGGCTGATCTGCTGTGGTGAAAAATGTTGCCTGTGGAGCATTGGAGCACGGAAAAGGGAAATATAAAGGGAAAGGTGCGTCTTCAATTTCTATCAACCTGGGATGGCAGTAAAGTTCAGATGTATCAACAATAAGAAAAAAGCAATATAAGAATAAAGATTTCATAGAAATAAAATAAGAATAAAATATTAAAATAGATCAAATACATCCAGCCAGGAGAGCTGTACAAGAATGTAATACCTTCTTCTTCTTCTTATATCGGCTGCTCCTGTTTAGGGGTCGCCACAGAGGATCATCTGCTTCTTTTTCTTCCTGTCCTCTGCATCTTCCTCCTTCAACAGGAATGTAATAGAGTACAGTAATATAACACAGTCATAGTCTAACAAAAGAAATAATAGAGCAAATTATTAAGAGCGTATAAGAGGAATGAATAAAAAAGGTAGAAAGTAAGATAAAAGTCCTGTCTGAGAAGGAAGGTGACTGGCATCCTAGTAAGTCAAGTCAAGTAGGATTTTATTGTCATTTCAGCCATATACACAGTACACAGTGAAACGAAATAACGTTCCTCCAGGACCCTGGTGCTACACACAAGACATGACACAAGACACGACAGAAGACAACATAAGACAACACGGGGCAACAAGTGCAGACAATACAGACAACAACAGACAGCACGACAGACAGTACATTCATCCATGGAGGGCTGCAGTGTTGTGGAACAAAGCAGCCCAGGTATATCACAGTGTAGTAGTGTGGTGGAGCAGCGTTACTGAATTTAAAGTGCAAGAGTGCACCACGAGATAAATAAATAAATGCAGGATGAAAAGTGGACTGGGTTTAAGAGTTCAAGATATTGGTGGTTTTAGAGTTCAACAGTCTGATGGCCAGGGGGAAGAAACTATTTCCCATCCTGGAAGTGGAGGCCCGTATGCTGCGGAACCTTTTCCCGGACGGCAGGAGGGAGAAGAGAGTGTGGGACGGGTGGGAGGGATCATCCACAATGCTGGTTGCTTTGCGGATGCAGCGAGCGGTGAAAATGTCCTGTACAGAGGGCAGAGAGATCCCGATGATCTTCTCAGCTGTTCTCACTACCCGTTGTAGGGACTTGCGGTCTAAGACGTTGCAGTTCCCGTACCAGGCAGTAGTAAAGTCTAGGACCAACCTTTTGAAAATGATGTTCAATTTAAAGCCCTTATTTTTAAAAGTATTTAAAGAGTGTAAATAAACATTGGTGTCATGTGGTTTGGTCATGCTCTCAGTGATGTACTGATCCAGCACTTGACAAACTTTTTTGGAAGGAATTCTTTTCCAATTTTCCTTCTCAAAATCACACTTAAAATGAATCACAATGTGCAAAGGGAAGTGAAAGTGACTATTTTTGTCATTCTGAAACACGGCACAGCACACAGTGAGACACAACACATTTCAACCGCACACACCGTGCAGCAGGAAGCAGCTATTTAAATCACCCAGAGAGCAGCGAGGGGACGGTACCTTGCTCAAGGGTACTTCAGGGCAACCTACTAGTCTGTGATTCGAACACAGTACCTTTCAATCCTGGGGCCTAGTCCCTAAATACTAAACCACCGCTGTGCAGCAGGGGGCAGCTATTGAAAGCACACGGGTAGCATTGACGGAGATGGTACCTTGCTCAAGGGAACCTAGGGGCAACCTACTGGAGAGCAAATCGAACCCACAATCTTCCGAGCTAGGGCAACTCCCTAACCACTAGACCACCGCTGCCCTCGCAAGCGATTAGGTCCCAGGATCAGAAGGTCATGGGTTTGAATTCCAGACCAGTAGGCTGCCCTGAGGTGCCCTAGAGCAACGTACTGTCCCCATCACTGCATCCCGGGTGTTTTAAATAGATGTGTATGGGTTTAAAGCATAGGTCAAATTCAGTGGTGTGAAAAATGACTAAAATTTTCACTTTACACTAAACATATTTGATAATTTTATCAGCTATGAAAGCTGCCCGGGGAGCAGTGATGGGGACAGTACCTTGCTCAAGGGTACCTCAGGGCAACCTACTGGTAAGGGGTTTGAACCCACAATGTTCTAAATCTATAACAGAAATACATAACAAATGAATTCTAGCTATTAATACTTCAGATGAATAAACTCAACCAAGGAACTTGAAGAAGTAATCCTACACACTAGGTTTTGCAACCACCTTCTCACATCTGACATATCGAAAACACCCAAGGATCTTTAACGCTCCTTGTACATGGTCGCCCCCTAAACTGAGCAGAATCCTTTCTGTTTAGCAGCTGGATTGATGTTACAACACAAAAAAGTGTTTTCTGGTTGACCATCCATAACCTGAGCATCACGCTGTTCTCCTCAAATACATGTCACACCTACAACATGAAGAATGATTAACCAAGGAAGTGGAACTGGAGATGGACAACAGAAACTAAGTATCTCTTTGTAATTCCAGACAAGCATTGCTAAAATATCCATCATTCTTACTTACTTTACTCAACACTGTGGCCTGGAATTCCCTTATTCAAGCTACTTCCTACCAGCACGAGCACATGCAAATGCAAAAGGTGAACAGACTTACAGGAAGTGCACCATTTCTACTTATTTGTAGTCAGAAACACAGCACAATGCAAAAGTCTTGAGCTACCCCTCATCCCTTTAGATCTTTCTACCAAAGACATCTTTGTGATTTAAATGTCCTGTTGAGAAACAGTTAATTGTGGGTGCATTGTGGGAAAGAGACCCAGACTGAACGAGCAGCAAACTTCGCGGCCTCTGACTTTCTTGATAAAAGTTCCACATTTAACGTAAGTGTTACTATGGCGTCCTCTTTTGTGCAGTGTTTGTCGTGCGCCATGTACAGCGTAAACTGTCCGTCCAACTATGTAGATTCTTATACATGTAGGAAATGTGCAACTGTAACGCAGCTGGAGGACAGGATTCGTGTTCTGGAGGGGCACATTAGCACTTCGCAGTGTAGTCAGACCAAGGGACGTGTAGTTCCGGCTCAGTCGAGAAGGTGCTCGTAATTGGCGACTCGATTGTTAGGAACATTAGCGTTCCTAGCCGTCCCAAACCAGCGGTTTAAAAAACCACTGAGAGCTTCCATACATTTGAAGTGATGCTGCTAAGCATCAGGTCTGATTTAGCGCTCCATATCCTATTAGTTTATAGACCTCCAGGACCATATGCTGCCTTTATTAATGAATTTGGCAATCTGCTCTCTGATTTGGTTATTAGGTTTACTAGATTCGTGATGTCGGGCAACTTTAACATACATGTTGATACAGAGACGGATGCAGGTACCAAAAGCTTCCTATCACTCCTCGACTCTGTCGGTTGCACCCAGCATGTATCAGAACCTACTCATGTGCAAGGACACACGGTAGATCTAATTATCTCATATGGACTTGAAATTGATACTGTACTGGTCCATTCTTTAAATACATTTTGTTCCAACCATTCTTTAATCACGTTTGAGATTACTATGTCTCCACCGTACCTCAGTGAAAGGACTAGTACAACACGACACTTAAACAGGGCTAAATGTGTTCAGTTTATGGAGGCCGTAACAGAGATAGATTTCACCTGTAACAAAACTGTTAATGACATCACCGACATGTACAATACAGTAGTTGGGCAGTTCCTTGATCAGGTCGCCCCAGTTAAGATAAAGAAGGTCAGAACTATGAGGCACTCTCCCTGGTTCAATGATCACACACGGGCTGCTAAGCGGGAGTGCCGTAAACTAGAGCGCAGATGGAAGACAACAGGTCTCCAAGCCTCTCAGGCTCTATGGTTCGCTAAATTAAAACAATATAAGAAAGCTCTATATAGTGCTCGCACTGAGTACTATTCAAAACTTATTGAAAACAACAAGCATAACCCCCACTATTTATTTCAGACACTCGCTCAGCTAACAGACAAAACTGATAGAAGGCCAGCGTGTAGTATTACTAACGAGAGGGTTCTTCAGTTTTTTAATGATAAAATTAACAACATTAGGCTCCAAATGTGCCCTATTAGCCCTCGAATTAATCCACTACCAGAACAGTGCTCACAATATTTTAGTGATTTTAATCTCATCGATGCCTCTGACCTAATTTCTGTTATAGCCAAGGCAAAGTCCACAGCCTGTCGGTTAGATCCCATTCCAACCAAGCTCCTGAAGGAATCCTTAGGAATACTATCAACACCTATACTTGATATCATGAACGCATCCTTGACCTCAGGTGTAGTCCCCAATCAGTTTAAAACAGCAGTGGTTAGACCACAGCTTAAAAAACCTAACTTGGACCCTCGCTCACCAAGTAATTATAGACCATCTCTAATGTCCCGTTTCTCTCTAAGATTCTAGAAAAATTAGTTGCGAGACTGCAGTCATATCTAGACACGCAGAACCTCTTAGATAAATTCCAATCAGGCCTCCGGCACGGCCATAGCACAGAAACTGCTCTAACTAGAGTGGTGAATGATATAATGTTCTCAAGTGATGCAGGAAACATTACTGTTCTTGTTCTGTTAGATCTTAGTGCTGCATTCGACACGGTGGATCACTCCATTTTAGTAAATAGGCTTCACTCCACTGTCGGCATTACCGGAACAGCCCTTAAATGGTTCAAATCCTATCTTACAAACCGTTACTACTTCATCCAAATGGATGATTATGGCACCCCCTCACCTATGTCACTAGTTAACTATGGAGTCCCACAAGGGTCGGTGTTGGGCCCAGTGCTCTTCTCCCTCTACATGCTCCCACTAAGCACTATCATACGGAAGCATAATGTTAGTTACCACTCTTACGCTGATGACACTCAGCTATACTTCTCTGTTAAATCGTGATAAAGCATCAACCGGCACTTTAATTAGCTGCCTCGGTGATATTAGGAATTGGATGAATAACAACTTCCTCTCACTAAACCCCGAAAAAACTGAGCTGCTCTTGTTTTGTAGTAGCGATGTAGACAGGGCCAACTTCATTTCTCATATCTGGGATGCAGGGTTGAAGTGTTCAGTTAGTACTCTGGCACGTAACCTTGGTGTTATTTTTGATTCTGATCTTTCATTTAATCCTCATGTTAATGCAGTTGTGAAGACATGCTTCCTGCAACTTCGGAACATTGCCAAACTATGGCGTTTTCTTTCAATGGAAGACACGGCGAAAGTAGTACATGCATTTGTATACAGTAGATTAGATTACTGTAATGCCCTACTTTCTGGAAGCTCTCAGGGCACATTAAGCACCCTACAGCGCATTCAGAACACAGCCGCTAGGATTGTTAGCAGGAGCAGGAAGTACGACCACATCACTCCCATACTCTCCTCGCTTCACTGGCTTCCTGTTAGGTACAGGGCTGAATTCAAGGTCCTCCTCTTAACCTACAAGGCACTTAAAGGTCTTGCCCTAATATACCTAACCGAACTGCTTAATACCTATACACCTAATCGCCCACTTAGATCCCAGAATAAAGATCTCCTAATTGTCCCTCGCATAAATAAATGTATAGGAGCACGAGCTTTCAGTTACAGGGCCCCTAGATTGTGGAACAGCTTGCCTGCTTACGTATGGGATGCCGAATCAGCCTCAGTGTTTAAATCACGTCTGAAAAAATTACTTTTTTAGTTTAGCTTACCCGCCCCAATCACCATAGTGCACCATTACTAATGTCGCTGGTGCTGCTGTACATGCCATCGCACTGTACTGCTCATTACTAACCATCCCCATTCTATTTCTCTCCCCACATGTCCGGGGGGGCCCGCTGTGGTCATCACCTGAGTCCAAGACCAAACTACCATCTGGTTTGTGCTGTGCATCTGATGCGCCAAGGGATCCTGGTGGCTCATCGGTACCTGGGGCCGCACCCGACTTGCTGAGCCTGGGAAGCAGCTTGGGACTCTGTACTGATCCTGGAGTTAAAACCAAACTAACTTTGTACTGCTAGTATACCCAAGGGGGTTGGGTAGCCAGTCAACCTTGGACCCTCAGAGGTTTTTTTTCTCCACACAGTGGAGTTTTTGGTTCCTCTCCTCCGTAGCTGTCTGGCTTTAACTTCTATTACTGTTACCTGTCTACCATCTACCACCAATGTAAAGTGCCTTGGGGCAACTCTGTTGTAAAAGGCACTATACAAGAATAAACTGAATTGAATTGAATTGAATTCTCCAGATCTTCCTGAAGGACAGTGTTGTTGTCTCTCATTTTCAGTCCAGTCTCTGTACCTGAGTAGTTCTCCAGATCTTCCTGAAGGACAGTGTTGTTGTCTCTCATGTTCAGTCCAGTCTCTGTACCTGAGCAGTTTGATAGTTCTGTGTTGGTTAATCCACACAGTGATCTACGTCTGAACCTTCAAGCAGAACAAAGTGTCTAACTTAAAACATGAAGCAGTGAAGAAACAGGAGCAGATGATTCCAGATGATCAGGTGATTCATTTACTGCTGATGCTGAATGCTGAGGGGTTGGAACCCCTTTATCTAGAACCTTATATCTTTTGAGACTTTGCAGCCTGGAGCACGAAAACATTTGTTCCCATTTCTTTCATTTAATCCACAATATGCCAAAGAGAAGACGGTTGGACAGGAATGAAAGAGGCATGAATTGATTCCCTACCAAAATATAATGAAATGAGTGGCTAAAGACTTTTTCACAGCACTTTTTTAACAGTTTTAAAAAAAAAAAATCAAAAAGTCAAATGTTCAGTTTTTATGACTCACATTTTATTGTGGTCTACAATAAAAGTAGTAGTTAGACCAGTGCTTGAGAACTCAGATCTTCTCATGAGGGCAACAGATAAGCACACTAAAGAACTTCTGCTTTTATGAGGAAGTGATTTGAGGTTTTTTACCATATTTATATCGAGTTGGAAGTGAAACTGAACAGAATGTGATTTGAAACTTCTCAGATGACAACAACTTCTTGTGCAGCCATCACGTGAAGAGCAGACTATAACAGTGAATCACTTTTGTTCCATCAGTCATGGGTTCAACACGTCTCTCTCTGTTGGGTCTCTTTGTCTTTTTCAGTACCTGTGACCTTCATCCACTC
>CM029373.1:26810855-26827787 GCA_017165825.1 Hepsetus odoe | reverse complement strand
GAGACCCAACAAAGAGAGACGTGTTGAGCCCATGACTGCCCAGACAAGACTGCTCTTGTTCAAAGGCGTGTCAGAGTTTTGTTTTCTCACATGACAGCTTGTTTCTCACATTCCAAGTTCAACCCCTATCGTTTCGGTTTCACTTAAAGTGCGTGCAAAATATTTATCCCAGATCTGTGCCTCCATACAATCCTGTCTCTGAGGACTACAGACGGTTCCTTGGACTTCATGACTTGGTTTGTTCTCTGACACTGTCAACTATGAGACCTTTTATATAAAAAGGTGTGAGTCTTTCCAACTCATGTCCAGTCAACTGAATTTCCCACAGGTTGACTCCAGTCACAATGTAGAAACTTCTGAAGGAAGCTCAGTAGAAACAGGAAGTGCCTGAGCTCACTTTTGAGTTTCATGGCAAAGGCTCTGATTACTTGTGTACATTTTTTTTAATTTAAGAAATTTGCAAAGGTTTCAAGCAAGCTTTTTTCACTTTGTCATCGTGTGTGTAGAATTTTGAGATGAAAAAATGAATTTAATCCATTTTAGAATAAGGCTGTGACATTGCAACAAACAAAAGCGCAGTGCTTTCCGGATGCACTGTGTGCGCTTCAATAAAAGAAAACATCTTTTAATGACTTTGCCGCTGTTTATTTTTTAAAGCATATAGATCTTTAATTCAGTTTGAATATGCAATATTTATGAGACCAAAAAAGAAAAAGAAATTCGAACCCTCGACCTTCTGCTCCTGGGGCCTAGTCCCTAATCTCTAGGCAACCATTGCCCCAATAATGTCAGTGATTTGGAATTTACAGTACTGTGCCCAGATCCGCCCCCCCCTTACTGTCCATGTTTATTCTGTAGACTGTAGTGCTTCTAACGACTTAAACGTGTTGGTCTTGTTTTGGAACAGAGTGATTAGATTGCCATCAGTACAACAGATGATAAGGTTAGGGAAACGACTTCTGCCTGGTTCGGACTGGCCTATATTTCTTGTACGTATAAGAAATAAACCCATCACGCATCTGTACAGCCATGCAGAAAATCTCTTAAACTTAAAAGTTACAAACGGGTGATGGTGTAATATACTAACAGGGCAAATTTGAAATGCCATCAATTTGTTGTATAATCTCCCCTGATGTAACGGTGGCGGGGAGCGGGAAGGACGTCATTGCCAAGCCAGAGATTCCTGAATTACTTTTATTTAAACGAAACCAGACACGAAACTGGAATACATCAGAAACAAAACCACCCGTAACGATAACTGAATTTTGAATGAATGAGCCGCGCTCTGTTCTGACTCACTGAGGCTTAAGTAGTCAGCCTCAATGTAGCACACCTGTGCTATATGAGCCAAGGTGTGCTCCGTCAGAACAGCGCACCCTCTACCGTGAACAAAACAAAAGTATATCACCCCCCCTCTCAAGGGCACAACACCGGGGGCGCTTCTCCAGTGCCGGAACCTGGAGGGGAGACAAGCTGGAACAAAGAAAACAAAGCCCCTTTAATGGGGTACTTGGTCAGGTTCATATTTTCAAATTAACAAACAAATATACGGGAAGGGGGACACAGTCATGTCTCGGGCTGCTGGCGGTGGCGAGGGGTACCTCAGAGCTTCAGTCCATATTCTCTCAAACCAAGTTCTCCTGGTACTCCTGTGTCTCCTCTGTCACCCGATTCCTTGACTCAATATTGGGGTCTCTGGAGGAATCCTCTGATCGGCTGGAAAGCCTTGTCCTGTCAGCGTCTGTAAAATAGCTAGATACACAAGATTCTCTGTGGATCGAAGAGGAAGAGTCCCTTACCCAGTGTGCGCTCCGCCTCAGGTCCCTGGCCTCCTTGATCTCTGTGTCCACCCTTTCATGATCTGAGGTGCAGAATTTCTCATTCCTTACGCATATATGTGGTACAGGCCGCAAGTTCTGAGAAGGCTGATGAAGTGGACGTGTTATGAGCATGGTAGCTGGAATTAGCATGGCCGGCAAAGCGCAGTTCCCTTCTGGAACAATCAGATGCAGATTGGAGTTTAGTTGTAGGGTTAGGCCAACTGGGATGATATTCACACGGGCGTTTAGCATGAGTTTTGGAGGAAGAACAGCCGGCGTGAAGACTCTTTTGGGTGCACTGGCTGCAATAAAGGAAAGGTATCCTTCCACTGCTACTGCAAACGCTGTTGCTCTCCTCTGGCACTGCTGGCTTTTACGAGGCCTGGGTAACTGTGTGCTTCCATCTCTGAGAGGCATGATAACTCGTGCTTTGCTCTTACTGACCTCACACTCTGCAACATGAGTTACTCCTCTCTGAGCAGGAGGGGGTTTGATGAATTCCTCAGCCTCTGGTATCTGTGGGTCTTCCATTGGCACATCAGATTGGGCTGTTGGATTGTCATCACTGTTAGCTTCCACAAAGATTCTGGAGCACTCCTCCTCTGGATCATTCTCTGAAAGGCTAAAGTCAAGGGAATTGAGTACCTCTGAGGAACTAGACTCAATTTCTGTGACTTTACTTACTGAATTCACTAAAACAAGGGAAGAGATCCATGAAGGGGAGTCTATCCCAGAGGTGATGCCTGAGGTAATAGATGGAAGTGGCTTATGATGAACCTGACTGGGAGTCAAATTCCTTGATGCGGTTGCCTGGTTATGTGACGTTATTGACTGTACAGAGGGAACATTTATGGGTGGTGGTGGTCTAGTGGTAGGGTACTTGCCTACGGACCTCTGGATCAAGAGGTCCCCGGTTCGAATCCCACCTCTAGCACTACCACCACTGGGTCCCTGAGCAAGACCCTGAACCCTGAGTGTCTCCAGGGGGACTGTCCCTGTAATTAGGACATGTAAGTCGCTCTGGATAAGAGCGTCAGCTAAATGCCGTAAATGTAAATGTAAATGGTGTCAGTTCCAGCAATATGTACAGGTATGTTCTGAACAGGTTCACTGGGAAGTTTCGTCTAGTTGGCCAACAAGTTTCAGGAGAGGTCAGGGGATTCTGAATAGTCCTAGCCTCCTTCCTTGATACTGGGAATGTGGAAACGTAATTTCTTGGTCCTCTCTGTTACGATACAATTTTATATTCTCACCTGAAATATCTGTGGACAGGATCTCAAATACTTCTCCCATACCTCTGATGTAGTCTTGCAGCTCAGTGGGTTTACTGATCTCCCTCCTGGCTTTTTCCAGTTCTGCCTGCAGAGCGGCATTGTTGCCTTGCACCTGCTTCAGCTCCTGCATGAGTCCACTGACTTCTATTCGAAGCTCACCATTGTCTTGAGCTAAAACCTCTCTCTCCCTTTCCATGGTTGCAATGTCACTCTGGCAAAGAGACAAGAGTCCTTTGGTCTCTTCAGGTTGAGAAAGCAGACTGGTGAGCTTTTCTTCGTGTTTCAGTCTTTCATGGGTGGCTGAGCTGGTTATCTGCAGAGCAGAGGTCTTGCTCTCTGCCAGCTGTTGGTTGAGCCTTGTCAGCAGCTCCCTCTGTTGTTTGATCTGACCTGGCAAACGGGTTAGTGGAGCTGTGTTTGGGCACCGCGCAGGGTGCTTGCCCCCTGCTTTTCACGTTATGGGCTGCTTTTTTTGCCATTTTCTTACTTTGTTTCACGTAGGGCGGGGTATCCATTTTTTCGCTGATGGGTGCACAGTGCTGTCTCCACTGGCGGACCGCTGTGATTGGTGCACAGTGCTGTCTCCGCTGGCAGACCGCTGTGATTGGTGCAGGAGGCGGGTTCCACCGATATCCAGCATTGTGGTTGGTGGGGAGTAGGAGACGGTAAGGAAAGGGGCACGAACAAAGCCTCTTCCTCGAGGGACCGCCCCAATAACATTACCTCCATAACGGCAAGCACAGCCTTCTCAGTCCGGCCGTACTCCTCCAGCCGTTCTTTGGCCTCCAGAGAGGGAGCGAGCTGGATTTAGCAAACCAGCAGGTCCAGGCGTCGCGAGAGCTCAGTGGCGGTTAGGCGTTGTATTCCTCCACTCCGCTCATGACGCCCCGGCTGCCTTATTGGCAGTGCTGCTCTGAGGTCCTCAGTCATGGCTCCCAGTGCCCGCTCTTGCTCCTCACACCACTTTTCAAGGCTCGCGATGTCCCGATTTTGGCGGCTCATTTCTGTCACGGTGGCGGGGAGCAGGAAGGACGTCATTGCTGAGCCAGAGATTCCTGAAGTACTTTTATTTAACATAAACATGAAACCAGACACAAAATTGGAATACATCAGAAACAAAACCACCCGTAACGATAACTGAAGTTTGAATGAATGAGCCGCGCTCTGTTCTGACTCACTGAGGCTTAAATAGTCAGCCTCAGTGTAGCACACCTGTGCCATATGAGCCAAGGTGTGCTCCGTCAGAACAGAGCGCCCTCTACCGTGAACAAAACAAAAGTATAACACTGAAAGTCCTGACACCTGAGTGTGTGTGTAATAATCCATCCATCCATTTTCTGCCGCCTGTCCCAAACAGGGTCACGGGGGTGTGCTGGAGTCCAACCCAGCGCACACAGGGCGAGAACGGGGGACGCACCCTGGACTGGTCGCCAGCCCATCGCAGGGAGGAGCGTGATGTGGACGGCACCTTGCTCAAGGGTACCTCAGGGCAACCCATTGGGAAGGGGTTGTGTAAAAATGAATCTTTTTTTATTTTTAATAATCTAATAATAATATCATCATCAACATCATCCATCATCAGTAGTAGTAGTAGTAGTAGTAGTAGTAGTAGTATCATCGTTATTATAATTATAAAATTATTCTATAATTCATCTTTAATAAAAACACGTTTTCTTCTTTATTAAGAAGAGCCGAAGGTGAAGAAACACTCTGAGAAGGTTTTTAATAATATTTCAAGCATAAGCAGAGTGAAATAAAACCATGTTCTTCCAGGAACCTGGTGCTGCATGATATAAAACTACTCAGTGCAGCATGCAGTGTGAAAGTGCTAATACAACATCACAGAGAACACTCTGGGTGACCTTCCAGTGATGGCTTGAAGGGGTATTCACTTTGGGAACTTTAAAGCACTCCTTGCGATGGGCTGGCGACCTGTCCAGGGTGCGTCCCTCGTCCTCACCCTGTGTGCGCTGGGTTGGACACCAGCACTCCCCCACGACCCCGTTTGGGACAAGCGGCAGGAAATGCATGGATGGAACTTTAAAGCAGTCTTAGCCATATCCAAAATAAACGGGCAGCCATATTCAATGCATGGGAGCAGTGTTGGGGACGGTACCTTGCAACCTAGTGGTTAGGGTGTTGACCACATGATCGGAGGATCGGGGGTTCGAACCCCTTCCCAATGGGTTGCCCTGAGGTACCCTTGAGCAAGGTGCCATCCCCATCCTGCTCCTCCCTGCGATAGGCTGGCGACCTGTCCAGGGTGTGTCCCCCGTCCTCGCCCTGTGTGCGCTGGGTTAGACTCCAGCACCCCCCCATGACCCCGTTTGGGACAAGCAGCAGAAAATGGATGGATGGATGGATGGATGTACAATAGTATTAAAGTCGACTTCTTCTTCTTTCGCCTGTCCTCACTGCGTGGTCGCCACAGCGGATCATCCATTTCTGTTTCTTCCGGTCCTCTGCATCTTCCTCTTTCAAACCGACCACCTGCATGTCCTCTCTCACCACGTCCATAAACCTCCTCCTTGGTCTTCCTCTTCTCCTCTTTCCTGGCAGCTCCATCTTCAACATCCTCCTCCCGATATAATCCTCGTCTCTCCTCTGGACATGTCCAAACCAACGCAACATTGCTTCTCTAACTTCATTAGAGAACAACATTGCTCCCTCTAATATACTCATTTCTAATCCTGTCCATCCTCGTCACACCCAACGAACATCTCAGCATCTTTAACTCTGACACCTCCAGCTCCGCCTCCTGCCTTTTCATCAGTGCCACCGTTTCCAACCCGTACAACATAGCTGGTCTCACTACCATTCTGTAAACCTTCCCTTTCACCCTCGCTGGTACCCGTCTGTCACAGATGACTCCAGCCACTCTTCTCCACCCATTCTAACCTGCCTGCACTCTCTTCTCTTCTCCGTTACTCTGAACTGTTGATCCCAAGAATTTAAACTCCTCCACCTTTATCACCTCTACTCCCTCCATCCTCACCACTCCACTGTGCTCCCTTTCGTTCACACTCCTGTATTCTATAATTGTTATATTATTAACAATGTATCGCAGGATTTATTTTGAATTATTCTATATAATTATTATTATCTATTATTATTCTTTCTATATAATGGCATTCTGTAGTTACAGAAATGCCCGAACAGCTAAGCAGACATTGGTCAATAACAAACATTTTTCCAGTCAACCAAAGCATCAATGTCTTAAATTGTCCACCAGGTGTCACTGCATGTTATGTTCCGTGATATTTGTTTGGATTGTGCCTGGATGTGACTGCTATTGGTTTTATTGAGGGAAAAAAGAAGAAAAAAAAAAAGAAAGTTTCTCTGAATAGTAATGGAGACCATAGTGACCCATAATACACACTGATCATTAGAGTAATGATCTCCTCATGAACCCCAAAGGTCAGCTGATGTTTCCACCTGGAACAAATCGCTTTATTTAAAATGTGAACAAGAAGAGACAGTGTTACTTCTAAACCCCTCAGAATCAGAGATCCCAGCAGGTCCATATATCAGTTCTCACAATGTTTCAGTACTATGAACTAACCTGTGTATGTACCCCATAAATACTCTGAGTATTAGTATGTGTCCGGTTCAGCCCAACCCTGATACGGGAGTGATCCCGTGTGTTGTTGTCGGCCTGCATTCTTGGGTTTTAAAGGAGGAAAGATGGAGCTGCGCTGTTCAGACGTTCTTGATCTTCAAAGTTCAAAAGCTATAAAGAGTTTTCCTGGTAAACCTTTCTGAGATGGTTATGGAGTCAGAAGACTTAAGCCAAATAGTCCCTTTCACTTTGTCGTTTGCCCTTGGTTTTGACTTTGCCTTGTTTTTGATTTTTCCGCTCACCTGGATGAAGAGTTGGATTATTCTGATGAAACTCCTGCAGAACTCGCGCTCTGCTGCTGCGTGTGTGGAGTTCCCTGCACTGATTTCTCATCTAGTCTCATCTGGTTAAGTCAGGATGTTGTGGTATTTTTTTTCTGTGCTTCAGACATGTGGTGCATGTGGGATTTAAACTTGACTTTTGGGCTCAATTTTAATCTGTCCTGTATATTTTTATAAAGTACAGTACTGTCACAAGACTGAAGGCAGCATGTCTTGCCTAACTCTTTAGTACGGAGACAAATGGGCAGCGGTGGCCTAGTGGTGAGGGAGTCGCCCCGCATCGGAAGATTGTGGGTTCGATTCCCCTCGCAAGTAGGTTGCCTGAGCAAGGTACCGTCCCTGTCACTGCTCCCCGGGTGCTTTCAATAGCTGCCCACTGCTACACGGTGTTTGTGTGCATGGGTTAAATGCAGAGGTCCAATTTTGCTGTGGTTCATGGTGTGCAGTGCTGTGACCTCGCAATGACAAGGGTTGTCACTTTCAAATCAGTTCAGTTAGGATCAGTTAGGATTGCTGTCAGTACCCGACTTCCTGCAAGGCTTTAAAGGCCAAGTGTTTGTGCAGCAGAATGGCAAGGCACTTCATGTTTCCCTTGTGAAGGCTTTTCAGGAGCCACTGAGCTTCTTGGAAAAGCTGAGATGTTATCTTACCTTTCCTCAAAGCGTTCTGCAGCATTGCCGGATTCTGAGAGTCTGTGTAATGTTTCGTTTCACTATTTACTGTGTATGTGGTTGAAATGACAATAAAAACCTACTTGATGTGAAATCTGCAACCGTCTCAGGGACTATGTCATTATCCATCCATTTTCTGCCGCTTGTCCCAAACGGGGTCGCGGAGGGGTGCTGGTGTCCAACCCAGCGCACACAGGGCGAGGACGGGGGACGCACCCTGGACAGGTCGCCAGCCCATCGCAGGGAGGAGCGGGACGGGAACAGCACCTTGCTCAAGGGTACCTCAGGGCAACCCAGTGGGAAGGGATTCGAACCCCCAATCCTCCAATCATGTGGCCGACACCCTAACCACTAGGCCACCACTACCCCCATGTCGTTATCATTAAAACATTCAAGATCAGGTTTGGCAGTGACACTTTCCACATTTGACTCGTTGTCCTCAATAAAGGTGTGGTAGTTGTTGTCCATCCCTTCAAACATGTCTGAGCTTTCTGCCATTGGATTGGGAGATGCTTCATCAGCAGATGAGCTCTCTGGAGTTGTAGATGACACTGGATCATATGTTGCAGCTTCAGAATAATCAGACTCCAGTGGCTCAGGCTGGAGGTCTTGGATGGCAGAATCCTTCTCCAGGATTTGTGGAGCTCCTATAGTTGTTTTAAGCTTCTCAGCTTTGAGTTTCCTTGAAGAAAGACCTTTGGATCTGTGTGGCAGGTGGCCCTGAGAGCAAGTGAACTTCACCGACTCTTCAACAGCTGGAGCTGTTAGGACAGATTGTTGTAGAGATGCATCTTCAAACTCATGGATCTTTAAGAGAAGAACTGCATTTTCCAACTTTAACTTTTCCTCTTCACGCTTGGCAACCAAGGCTTTGCTGTTGTTGAGCTGATCTTGTGTGCAGATCCAGTCCTCAGGTTTCTCCTCCAGTTTCTGGACCTCACATGATGCTACATGAAGCCACACCTGATCCTTACAACTTCCTGAAAACTCATGAAACAAGCAGAGCATCTGTTTTATGCACTGGTTGGGACCTAACCAAACACAATATTGATTAGCTATCTAGCCATAATTGTTCTATATGTTTCTTCTACCTCTATAATCTCAAAATATCTGCAACAAATGTAAGAAGGGAGCAGTGATAGGGACATTACCTTTCTCAAGGGTACCTCAAGGCAACCTACTTGTCTGGGATTCAAACCCATGAACCCTTGCTCCTACAGCCAAATCCCTAACCACTAGACCACGGCTGCGCCAGAGTTTGGTGGATGCCAGAAGTGGGATTTGAACCCATGTATCCAGGGGAGATTACCAGCGCCTTAAACAGTTCGGCCGTCCTTCATAAGATAACGAGCAGGTTTTAAGTGAAACGGTTTAAATATGTTTTAAAAATCTGTGTTTTCTTTTTGCTCGACATTGAGTCTCCTCCTTGTGTTCCTTGGCCTTTCACCTACCTTTCCTCTTCCCTTTCACAATCTCCACTACTGAGCTAGGTACCGTCCCCATCACTGCTCCCCAGGCACTTTCATAGCTGCCCCCTGCTGCACAGTGTGTGTTTGTGTGCATGGGTTAAATGCAGAGGTCCAATTTCGTTGTGGTTCCCTGTGTGCTGTGCTGCGTTGTCACAATGACAAAAATAGTCACTTTCACTTTTTAACACCTCAGTCTAACACGCCCACCACTCCAATGCTCCACGTACACACTGTATGTTTTAGAAATCTTCTTTTAATTTTAGTATGTTTGCATTTTCGAGCGTTGCTGCACTGTAGCGTTAATGCTGCTCATCACTTGTCAGTCGCTTTGGGTAAAACAGCTCTAAAAATCAAAGCCATTTTCACTTTTAACTTCTTCAAAGCCCCTTTAAACATTATTCAAGTATTAAATGTATTACTTTATTGGTAAGAGCACCTTTTACAGTGTTAAAATTGATCTGTGATTAAGTATTTATTCCCCCGTTCCACTGTTTTTTCATTTTAATTTACTTTCATAGCACAGCACTTTGTCCTGATTAGGGTCACGGGGGCTGCTAGAGCCAACTCCTGCGCTCACAGGGCGAAAAGTGGGGAAACACCCTGGACAGGTTGCCAGTCCAGCGCAGGACAGAGACAAAGACACACACACACACACACAGATGCTTAAACCTGAAAAAAAAAATCAACAAGTTACTGTGTCTGTCCTTTCACTGAGAGAGGACAGCCAGCTCTGAAAGGGAAAAGTGAAAATGACTAATTGTCATTGTGAAACAGCACGTCACGGTGAAACAATGAAATGCTTACTCTGCTGCAGGGAGCAGCTATTTAAGGTGCCCAGGGAGCATTGAAGTGAACGGTACCTTGCTCAAAGGTACCTCAGGCCAACCTACTGGGATATAAACACATGACCTTCCAATCCTGGGGCCTAGTCTCTAATCATTAGGCTACCACTGAAGATGGACTGAAGAGTGTAAACTCACTGCAGTGTAATCCTAGATTCATTTTTAATGATTTTTTAAATAATTTTTAATGCAGTTTTAACATATTATTTAATATTATTAAATTAATTTATTAACATTTTTTTAATGAATATTTGATGCCAACTAGGGTCACCTGTTAGAAATGTTATAGCTCCTGTGAAAAGGGTTTAACAAGCAGTTATACTGGTTTTCTTCCATTCAAGTACCTGCACCTGTAACTGTTAATCACACAAACTTTATGGAGTGAATTTCTCTTGTTTTTTTTTTCTTTTTCTGTAATGTACTTTTCTTCCATAATGTACTGAACAAAAAAATATGAGAAGTGCAATCATTTTAAATGTCATTGTATTTTAAAGCATACCAGCAGTTAATGGCAAAAACGGTCACAAAAAAAAAGACAAAGCAATATATATCAGTGACCTTTTGGCAAGCAAGCCGACACTCTTTATGCTACCAATCCCAGCACGTCTCACTTTGGGCTGACCCCACCACAGAAATCTCCATTACAAAAGTATATGACGATTAAAATAGTGCTCCAACAAACTGGCACCAGCATCAACACTTTTATACCTTGATCAAGCACCATGACTGTCCAGAGGCAAGTCATGGTCAGCCTTTCACTGTGCACAGGTGATTAAACTTGCAGGTAAATTTAGTTACAAAATAGGAAGTCAAGCACTAACCAATTAAGTGCCGGTGACTCTAAGCTTAGAGCGATTCGGCTGGGCTTGCAGCCTGGCTCAGTGACTCTCGCACTGCTCGGCACTCCACACTGTTCTCAATTTGTGCTGGGCTTTGAAACTCCTTGTAGCCTCTGTTTGTTCCAAACCCAGAAATCCTTCTTATCTTTTTCACCTATGTTACTATCACTGCCACAATGAGACCAAACAAGACGAAAGCACCAACGGCGACACCAGCCTTTATCCCTGCAGACTTAGGGGAGTCCAAAAAGTCTTCTGGTTTAACAATCCTCCACATTTTTGTGTTCTTGACTCTTACCCAGGCACGGCCACCTTCAGTCATCACAGCTACGGTGTTCGTGGCTATCATGGTGATCACTGGAGGTCTTGTGAAAGGCGGCAGGTATATGGGCAGTAACTCTCCTCCAGTGAAAATACCTGACCGGACGCAGTACAGCACCTGGCATCCATCGCTTATGGCAGCGAGATGTTGACTGAACTGTGGTGGGCAGCGAGACTGGTTTCCTGCCAGCGCGTTGGTCGACTGGCAACTAAAGAAACCTCCAAAAGGTACAGAGAACCTGGTTCCTGCCTCATAGTCGTTACTTAGACAGATCATAAGACCGTTCGATAAAAATTTTAAAGCAAAGAAATCTGAAGGACAAGATCTTGATTTGGTCAGCGGGTTTTGTAAGAATGGACCATATAGACCCCCAAAGAGGTAGCCAGAGAATTTTGGAGCTGCTACGTTAGTGGAGCACCAGAAGGTTTTGATGAGAGCTTGTCGAACATAGTTAATATCCTCACAGAGCTCATTACAGCAAACGGAAGTGTATAGAAACCCACATGATGCACAATCCTTTTTGCACACATATTTACTGTAGGGTGTTTCTTTATATTCAGAGCGCAGCAGAGTAGCTGTGTATGGTTGCTGGCAGGAATATGAACCAGTGGCTGGATTCTTCACACGGAGCTCCTGACAGATTACCTCTCCATCTTGATTGATGGGCGTGCACTCCTGATAAACTCCACCAAAGCTGAGGTTGGTGCTCGGACCCTCACAGGAACTGTCATCTACATTGGCCTGGAAATTGAAATTTTTTGAATCTGGCTTCAAACATCCGGGGCGGGTGTTGATTTTGTAATAGCGCTCTATGGCCTGACTGACTGACAGAGCAAGTTTGTTCACTGTTGGAAGCGGCAGGTATGGAAACATCCCTGGATTGAGGAAGTAGTGCAGTGGTAGTCCACTGCGGTCAATAGCAACCAGATTGTTCATTGTGCTCTCTTGCCATTTCTGTAGAGTGATGCCAGGATAAAACAAAGCCCCACCATGACTTAATGTGATGGAGTATGTTGTGTTACCCTTATAGTACTTAGTTTCAGAATTATTAAAAAACATTTTAAATTCTGTAATATTAATAAATATTGCACCAGCTGTTGCTGTGATGGAAGACTGAGAAGATTCTGCGTCAGACACATACGATGATTTTAGATAGTCCTCCTCCAACAAAGTGGCACCAGCATCAACACTTGTGATGACGTGTGTTCCGTAGTCGAGAACCATCTTCTCTGACAGATAATCTGCCTGTCGAGTTTGGTTGTTTTCAATGGCATCTGCGATTTCCTCTGCTTGACGGGCGAAGCGACTGTCCAGAGTGAAGTCAGGGTAAGTCTTTACTGTGTACAGATGATTACGCACCTAAGAAAATTTAAATGGAATTTAAACTGCCATACAAGCATACATGACACAGCATAAACAGAAATTCTTTCCAAGAATTGAAATGTTTTGAAATATCATATGTTGCATAAAAATTCATAAACACTTTACCAAATATTAATTGTCTGAAAATTTCCTAAGATAACATGATAACCAGCTAGCAGCCTATTGAGGAAACATTTTGAAATAGTTCAGGTGTGGCAGAAGTGTAAGAGCAGTACAACAGTGGTGAGCTCCATTGAAGAAGTAACAGATGTGTTTAAATTAGAGGCGGGATTACATCAATGAACTGCGCTGAGCCCGT
The DNA here is from genome assembly GCA_017165825.1 of Hepsetus odoe. Lineage (NCBI taxonomy): Eukaryota > Metazoa > Chordata > Actinopteri > Characiformes > Hepsetidae > Hepsetus > Hepsetus odoe. The sequence continues at coordinate 26,814,969 of CM029373.1, read as the reverse complement.
TCTTGTTTGTAAGGGTGATGCACAAGTTGACAGATGAGATAAAACAAGAATCTCCATGGACTAAGATGTTTCCAGATTACATTATTATCTGTAGCAAGAGTAGGGACCTGCATGAAGAGACCCTAGAGAAGTGGAGATATGCTCTGGAGAGTAGAGGAATGAAAATCTGGAGGACTAAAACAGAGGATGTGAGTTTGAATTAGGGAGGACAGCAGAAGAATTAGCATACAGGGAGTTGAGGTGGTGAAAGTGGAGGAGAGTAGCAGGAGTGATCTGTGTCGGACCGGTACCAGCAAGAATGAAAGAGAAGCTTTACAAGATGGAAGTAAAACCATCAATATTATACAGGTTGGAGACGAGTTATATTAGAGGAGCAGTTCAGGTTAAATGATTTGGAGACAAAGTTAGAGAAGCAAAATTGTTGGTTTGGACATGTCCAGAGGAGAGACGAGGATTATGCTGGGAGAAGTTTGTTGAAGATGGAGCTGCCAGAAAAGAGGAGGAAGGACAAAGCGGAGACTGATGGACGTGGTGAGAGAGGACATGCAGGTAGTCGGTGTGAAAGAGGAAGATGCGGATGACCAGAAGAAATGGAGTCAGATGATATGCTGTGGCAACTCATAATGGGAGTAGCTGAAAGAAGAAGATGACAGAATTTTACAGTCATACCTGCGTCCGTGCTGTGACAGATTTTTCTTTCACTTGATGGGTTTTCATACGTTGGTTCTCAGATGAGAACTTGCCGTTGATCACAGAGAAGAAGGACACGTCGGCATTGATGGACCCTGAAGTGCAGCTTTTTTGTTTAAGCCATGAAGTGATGATCTCTGAGTTCCTCTCCATTTTGCTCACTTTCCGGGGGATGACAAAGACCTCGTCCGGGATGAGGTACACCCAGTCCTCGGTGGTCTGACACTGGGAGTAGCTCATGCTCATCACCCTCCCCATATCCAGGTTGCGCAGGTTGTCCCAGCCTCCCCCAGGGAGGACCTCCAGTACAAACGTGTTGCCGTCACTGCGGCAGTCACGAAGTCCATTGTTAGGACGGCTGAGTGGACGAAGGTCACAGGTACTGAGGAAAACAAACAGACCCAACAGCGAGAGACGTGTTGAGCCCATGACTGCTGTTGTTCAAAGGTATATCAGAGATTTGTGCTTTCTCACGACAGCTTGTTTTTCAACCACTTCCGTTTTGGTTTCAGAAGTGCACACAACAGCTTACATTTGGTTCCTTCTTTGAGATGCATGCAGTACATCTGGAAAGTATTCACAGCGCTTTGTGCCTTCATACAGTACCAGCTCTAGTGTCTACAGACAATTCCTTGGGCTTCTTGGCTTCCAAATCCTGTCCAGTCAAATGAATTTAGCACAGGTGGATTCCAATCAAGTTGTAGAAACTTCTGAAGCAAGATCAGTGGAAACGGCGCACCTGAACTCACTTTCGAGTGTCATGGCAAAGGCTGTGAAAACTTATTTTAATTTGAATAAATTTGCAAAGGTTTCAAGCAAGCTTTTTTCACTTTGTCATCATGTGTGTAGAATTTTGAGGTAAAAAGTGAATTTAATCCATTTTGAAATAAGGCTGTGCTTTTCACCAACACACAAACACGTGCAGCTGGGGGCAGCTATTGAAAGCACCCTGGAAGCAGTGATGGGGACGATACCTTGCTCAAGGGTACTTCAGGGCAACCTACTGCTCTGGGATTTGAACCACGTTCTTCCCATCCGGGGGCCAACTCCCTAAACACTAGGCTGCCACTGCCGCTGATAAGGAAATGTATTGGCACGTAGTAAACCCTTGATTTGTTTTGCCATCAGATGAAAAAGGAAAAAAAATTCATTGAACAGATTGAAAGGTTTGAACAGCTCACACTGGGCAAAAGGTTTAGAAACATGCTGGACAGGCCACCAGTCACAGGACAAAAATTAAATCAAATAAATCCAACTTATTAAACAATATCATCCTGAACACTTTTGGAAATTAAAAAATATCTTGTGTACAACTCCCCATTGCTGCAACAAAATCCCTTCCTTTTTTCCTGGACAGTCAGTCTCTGTCCAGTCTTTGCAGTGTGGACTGGTACTTCAGAAAAGCCCTCCTTCATGTCTTTACCTCAGCTTCTTTACTTCACATCCAGACAAACATTTTTTAAATAATGTTTCAACGATAAACACAGCGAAGTCAAACCATTCATGGTGTTGCATTCGTCATTAGGTCACCGCTGCCCCCTTTTAAATACATTATATGTTTAATAATATTATAACCCAGCCACTAGGGATGCACAAGCCAGTGTGTTTCTTAATGCCGGTCCCAAGCCCGGATAAATGTGGAGGGTTACGTCAGGAAGGGCATCTGGTGTAAAACTTAAATATGAGGACAACAAAACAGACTTCCAAACCAGATCGGTCGAGGCCCGGGTTAACAACGACCGCCACCCGTGCTGTTAGTCTACAGGGTGCTGGTGGACACTGGACTACTGTTGAACAAAGTAGGAGAAGAAGAAGAGGAGGAGGAAGGCATGTCCAGAGAAAAGAGGAGAGAAGGAGGTGGTGGAGAGTGGAAGTGAGATTAGAAGTTTTGAATGTTGGCAGCATGACTGATACAGGTAGAGAACTAGCTGAAATGATGGAGAGAAGGAAGGTTGATATTCTGGGTGTGAGAGACTAGGTGGAAGGGTAGTGAGACCAGGTGTATTGGAGGAGGATTTAAACTGTTCTTCCATGGTGTGGATGGAAGGAGGAATGGAGGAGGAGTTATCCTGAAGGAAGAGTATGTGATGAGTGTTTTGGAGTTGAAGAGAGTGTCAGGGAGGGTGATGAGTTTGAAGCTGGAAGTTGAAGGTGTGATAATGAATGTTGTTAGTGCTTATGCTCCACAGGTTGGTTGTGAGATGGAAGAGAAAGAAGAATTCTGGAGTGAGTTAGATGAAGTGATAGAGAGTGTACCCAGGGGAGAGAGAGTGGTGATTGGTGCAGATTTTAATAGTCATGCTGGTGAAGGGAACAGAGGTGATGAGGAGGTGATGGGTAGGCATGGTGTCAAGGAGAGGAATGCTGAAGGTCAGATGGTTGTAGATTTTGCAAAAAGGATGGAAATGGCTGTAGTTAATACTTATTTTAAGAAGAGGGAGGAGCACAGGGTGACATATAAGAGTGGAGGAAGATGCTCGCAGGTGGATTATATTCTTTGCAGGAGGGTCAGTCTGAAAGAGATTGGAGATGCAACGTGGCAGGGGCGGGTGTAGCTGAACAGCACAGGATGGGGGTCTGTAGGATGACCATGGAGGTCGAGAAGAGGATGAAAGTGAGTACAGAGTCAAGGATCAAGTGGTGGAAGCTGAAGGAGGACTGCAAGGTGGAGGCAGGAGTTAACACGGGCACTGGGAGGTGTTGAACAGCTAACGGATTGCTGGGACACTACTGCAGAAGTGATAAGGGAGACGGCTAGAAATGTGCTCGGTGTGACATCTGGAAGGAAGAAGCAGGATAAGGAAACCTGGTGGTGGAACCGAGAACTACAGGAGTGTATACAAAAGGAGAGGGAGGCAAAGAAGATGTGGCAGTCAGAGAGATGAAGAAAGTAGACATGTGTACCATTTGTTCACACTCATGTATTCTATAATAGTATCATAGATAGTAGTATTATTAAATAATGTATCATAGGATTTATTTTTAAATAATTCTTTATTATTATTATCTATTATCATTATTATCTATCTGTCAGTCAGTCAGAACTTCTGCAGAACTAACGCTCTGCTGCTGCATGTGTGGAGTTTTTTGCTTTCTTGCCGTCTAACTCATTAAGTCAGGAGGATGTGGTATTTTTTTCTGTGCTGTGGGATTTATGTTTAGCTGATTATGATTAGCTGTTAAAAAAAAAAATCTAAGATACACAAGTCAAACTTGACTTTTGCACTCAATTTTAATCTGTCATGCATAATTTCAAATTGTTCCAAACTTTCATTTTTTCAGACATTTATGTCGGACATTTTTTTTGTATGTCTTGTTTATTATGGTGGAAAATGTGACACATTTACATTCATTTGGAATATTTAAAATCTGCTTGAGTGCTGGAGGACCTTCTGAGACTCAAATACTAGGTTGACACATACCT
>CM029373.1:26763121-26810355 GCA_017165825.1 Hepsetus odoe | reverse complement strand
CTTCCAATCCAACCCGAACCACTAGGCCACCGCTGCTCAACTTCAGAGTTAAGAGAGGTTGCCCTGAGGTACCCTTGAGCACGGTACCGTCCCCATCTGCTTTCAATAGCTGCCCCCTTCTGTGTGGGTAAAAAGCAGAGGCTGAATTTCCATGTCTCACTGCGTGCTGTGCTTCACAATGACGAGAACAGTGACTTTTGTTTAGTTGACCCATTTATGTTTCCTCTCATTCAGTGTATCTGAACTGAGTAAAAGCAGCAAAACTGCCTTTAAAGCCCTTTAACCAAGTCATAAATGTCATTCAGCACACTTTAAATATTAAAATAATTTTAAAAATGGATAAATAATCAAAACAATTTGGAAGACACAGCCTGGTGCTGACCTGGCAAACCATTTTTAGCGTGTTTAAGTGCAGTGGGACCAAAAAGGAGCGTAATCACAGCTTGCGCTCAGAACAACGGATATGATCTCAACAAGCCTCTTCTCTCCACATAATCCTGCCTCTAAGTATGCACACACTCTCTCGCGTGCCTCACAAAGTCCCGTGAGCACCCTCCCCCACTCCACAGCTGTGGGACACAGGACATCAAAACAAAACCAGTCAGCGGATGAAATCTGTCTGGAAAAAGCGACCTAAAGGAAGACACTCCTTAATTCAAATGCCTCAGCGTTGCACACCGCACGTCTATTCAACTGCAGCACTCCTCGGACGATGGCCGAAACCAAGCAGAACGGTAAGTGCGCATTTATTGATGCGGAAATCTGAAAAACATCTTGTTTTAGCGGCATCATCTGAACAAAATGAGTCTGGAGAAAGGTTTCAGGGAAGGGAAGACTGCGAGGGACGGATATCTGTGCTGCAAAGCTCCTGCAGTTTGATGAAGAAATTAAGAAATAGTTGCTGTCTTCAGTCTCTTGAGTCTATTCTCAATTTCCTAACAAATGATGGCCAATCTTCTATCACCTCCCTACAGAAGCAGCGTCTGAGAAACGCACCAATCTTCATCCGTTGTTCTGCATCGTCGTCTTTCTGACTCTCTGGCACGTGAGCTCAGGATGCCGTGCAGGAACGCCGGCAGAATGTGAGAAAGCTCCCTTCGTGCCTGGCTACAATCTGGCAGGCGAGGGCTTTGACGTGGTCCGGATGCGGCGGAAAGGCGCCTATGTGATCAACGTCAAGTCCCACGTGGTGGACAACCACACTTGCACGGTGTGCAAGAACCGCTTCCAGAAGGGGCAGCTGCAGAAACTACCCTCAGCCGTGCTGGACTGGCGTCCTTTCAGTCGCTGCAGCAAGCAGCTGTCGAGTGCTCTTCACCATTCCATCAACTCGCTCATCAAGAGTTCAAGCTCACTCATCAACAACAACTGGGAAATGGACCTCAGCCTGGACGATGTGGGTAAGGCCATCTTAGGAGGAAGCCGCTCAGATATTGCCAAGTTCGCTCAGTCGCAGCACACGATGGACAAGGCCACCTTCGCGGTTCATGAGATCAGCTGCACGTATTACAGGTAAGCGTCCATAACTTGCTGAGATTTGCCACACGACTCTGCAAAGCACCAATCAAATATGGGTCTCTCACAACTAGAGCTTAGAAAAGAAAGAAGTGGACACATTTTAAAGGAGCCTAGTCCGGTCTGACTGGTCAATCTCTCGGCTATCTTTTCAAAGCTCTTGCCAAAACAGAAACAAAGAAAGCCAGACTGTTTTTCTAACTCTGGTGACCACACTGACTGGTCAGAGAGAAGAACTGAGTCATGAGCTATATTTAGGCACCAGTGTTGGAAAAAGTTAAACAATGTTTTTCCTTTTTCACCCAGTTACAGGGTTATGGATCATCCAGAGCTCAGCGCCGAGTTCTTGAAGCATTTACTTCGTCTGCCGAGAAATTACGAGGAGAAGACCAAGCCTCTGTACCGCAGGACCATCGATACATACGGCACCCACTATATCCGCCACGTCCATCTAGGAGGACGCATGAGACGAGTCACAGCCTTTCAAACCTGCCTCGCGAGTCTAAAGGGCTTCTCGGAGTCGGAGATAAAGACGTGTCTGAACATTGAGTTGAAGATGACTTTGGGATTTCTGCCTGCCAACGCGTCCCTTTCTAACAAATGCTCAGACATCATCAAGGACAACGTGAGCGCAGGCTTCTACCAGGGTTTCATGACGCACAAGATCGAGGTCGTGGGTGGTGAGAGATACTTTCCAGATCTTGCTCTTCACCAGAGCCCATCTGAGGCCTACATGAGCTGGATGCACAGCCTCCATGACAACCCCGAGGTCATTTCTTATGCCATCTTCCCTCTCCATCATCTGGTACCTGACCCAGAGCGAAGCGCCAGTCTGAGGAAGGCGGTGACGGAGTACATTGAGGAGAACATGCTGCCTGTGGGCCAGAAGCAGAACCAAGAATGCAGCCCAGCACCGAATCTGGACCACAACTGCTGTCCTCTCCGAGTAGGCCGAGGCATTTTGAGAGTGGAGGTGCAACGAGCCGCGGGACTTAAGGCGGACCTCTTTACTCGCACGGACGGATACGTGAAAGTGTGGTACGATAACATGTATGAGGAGACGCAAGTCGTGATGGACGACAACAACCCACACTGGAACATCAGCTTTGATTTCGGTTCCATCGAGTTTGGCCACGAGTTGATATTTGAGGTGTGGGACAGCGATGTGCTGTACAACGACATGGTGGGGAGGTGCGTGGTCTATCCCGAGCGTGGAGTTCACTCCCACAGCTGCAAACTAAAGACCGGGGTGTTCTATTTCACCTACAACGCCACGTGTGACGATCATCTGACCGGCCACATGTGCAGAAGATACTCGCCAAAAGCGCAGGCGCCTGTTAAAGGCAATCAGATCTGAGCCCTTTCTTCAGATCCGGAGTGGCTCACCTTTCAGGCCGCTTCGTTTTTGAAGAGCTTCGTTTAATTAGCATTTTGATACAAAGTAGTTTTTTGATAGGGAAGTAGGGGCAGCGGTGGCCTAGTAGTGAGGGAGTTGTCCTAGATTGGAAGATTTTGGGTTCAATTCCCTCACCCATAGCTTTCCCTGAGGTACCCTTGAGCAAGGTACCGTCCCCATCACTGCTCCCCGGGCGCTTTCAATAGCTGCCCCCTGCTGCACGTGTGTGTGTGTGAAACGCAGAGGTTGAATTTCATTGTGTTGCGCTGTGCTGCGTTTCACAACGACAAGGATAGTCACTTTCTTTTTCACTTTCAAGTAGTTTTCATTAATCTTTTTGGCTTCAAACAATAAAGTGCAAATATCCACACACTACACAGTACAGGTAACACCTCTGGTAAAGTTCCATATGCTTTAAAGAAGGGCTGAACAAATAGATTTTAGAAACTAAAATTAATTAAAAATATTAAAATGACTGCCATTTTAAAAAGTGGGGGAGTTTTAATAAAAGGCAAAGCGTGGAAACTGGATGTCTGGCACATTACAGTCAGCACTCAAGCCTTGAGTCTGGAAGAAAATGACCATCATAAAAAAGCGTCTGGGATTTAAAACGTTTGTGTATTTTGATTACTCTTTAAACGTGAAATAAATTACATTTAATGTGAAATACACAATTAACGACATTTAAACTGCTTGAACTACTAAACTACTTGTTTAACAGCTACACTTTTAGTACACTGTATCAAAACGTAGCGCATATGCAGAACTGTTTTGATCTAATGTTACACTTTCCAGTAACGTGTCTACACAAATTAAGTGTCAACTCTTAATAAAGGTTACAAAAGGGCTTTATTTGACATCAAATAATTTGCATAAATAGAACAACAACATATCTACAGTACATAAAAAGACTGGTAACGGAATGGGACATGTTCAGTTTTTGTCAATCCTATACGTGGAGTCTGGTTTTAATCATTAAAACCGAGGTAAACGTCACGTTACAGTACTCGCATTAAATCCTTCCAGTTTTTCATTGAAATCTTGAGATGCACAGCAGCTCGTCGCTGCCGATCTCAGCAACTTTGCGCCCAGAAGTTGTGCGTGGTTTAACACTGATTTGAAGTAAATGATCAAAATCCCCAAAAAGACAATGACTAATTACAGGGCTGATCAGGCCAACCTGGTTCTAGGCAGACGACCCGGTCAGCGGAGTGAAACAATGAGCATCAAGACAGGAAGCTGGAATCCTTCGATTTGAACTTTCAAAGTCCCAGTGATGCCTTCAGAAGCTCTGCCATGTCCTCAGACATGATGCCCTCGTCACCTGCATGGAAAAGAATAAGACTCATGCAGTGGAACGCTTCAGCAGAAGTTGCGTCATGGTTGACATGAATTATCCTTACCTTCATCGGTGGTCATATCTTGCTCAAGTCTGAGCTTTTCTTGTCCCACGCGAAGCATGCAGGCCTCTATGGAGCCTTTACTAACCAGCTTGATGACCTGCACGGTCCTGCAGCCAGAGATTGTATTGTATTATCATGCTGTGTATGAGTAGCATTCTCAAATCAATTGCAAAAGTTAGGCTTGTTAGACAGCTTCTCAGAACGTTGCAGAAAGTGGGGACGGTACAAAGCCTCTTCTCCTAATGGACAGGTTTTCTCTTAAACCCATTTTCACCGGAGCCATAAAAACTTCAGGTATGAGGTATCTCAGCAGTGGGCTTCCATTCCACCGACCAATTGGCTACTAGATGGGCTGCAGAAAGGGTTAAACTGCTCAAACGAACTGTGTAAAATACTCCCTGGTCTTCACGGTCAGTCCTGACTCGGCATAACAAAGCCTTCAGGGCTCCTTTCCCCCCTTATTGCTTGCACAGCAGTGGTGACTCTAGTTTGAGATAAGAGTTTACAGTAACTGCTGTTCACCCTGAAATCAGAAGTGCTTATGTAGCTCATCCTCCTTTGATCCACCTACAAAAACATGAGTCATCGGCCGTTTTGCCACCAAGGCCTGAATTAAGGCCGAGTTTCTTTATAAGTTGCTGGGAAGGATGCCACAAGGAGCTCAAGCAGTGAATTCTCTAAACCAAGGGCGGGAATCTGTGGGCCAGAGTTCAGCAAGGCTTGATCTCTCTTTTTTGAGAAGGATCCAGGATCCTTACCCTTGTTCTAAACATTCACAGAAACAGCAACACAAAAAAGCCAAAGACTTTAACATGTCTCACAACCTAAAGTTGAAATGTCAGAAAAAAGAGGGTTCTCTTACCAGAAGTCTTGAAGTTTGGTTTAGGACCGCCCCCCCCGGTGTGCTATATTCAGCATTATTAAAGTAATTTCACTTTATCATTCATTGCTACTTTACTAACCTGGTCTGACCCATTCGATGACAGCGGTCTTCTGCCTGCTTGTCATTGAAAGGATTGCAGTCGATATCATGGAGGATCACCGTGTTGGCCGAGGCGAGGTTGATTCCCTGGCCGCCGGCACGAGTGGACAGAAGGAAAACAAATATCTCCGGTTCTGTGTTGTATTTGTCTATGAGGCCAATTCTAGAACAGACCGCAGAGCAAACGAGATGTTTCCATGATTTAGACGTTTAAAAAAAAGGCAGGCATGGTCATTCGGCGAGAAGCGGACTAACCTCTCCGACATGGGCGTGGAGCCATCCAGGCGAACATACTCGTGACCGAGGTGTTGAAGCAGAATTTCCACAATGTCCAGCATCATCGTGAACTGGCTGAAGAGCACCACCCGGTCACCCTAAAGAAAACATCATTTTATCAATTTGCGAAATAAAATCAAACAGTTACATGAACTTTCTGTGAAGTCCTAAAGCTCTTCATTACCTTCTCCTTGAGCTTGGCCAACAGTCTGGTGAGCAATGAGAACTTTCCAGAGTCTAGGATGAGCTCTTTGTCTAGCTGGAACTGGTGAATAGAGCTGTATTCCTTACACAGGTTATGCAGCTCAAAATCTGACATGACCTCCATGTCCTCCTGGATCAGTGCTGGATTGGCATCGAAATGTGTTGGTTCCTTAAAGAAGTTGCGAAAGGAAGAAATTCTGAGAGCGAGAATGTAAACTATATACACTACAGTAAGCAAAAATAAATAAGTAAACGACGAGACTCTGGGTAAACTCTGACCTTTTGGGGATGATCACTTTAATCACTACAGTATGATCACTGATCGACTCTATTATGACTTTGAGTCTACAACGATCTCCGATTGAGGAGATGATCAGGGAAGACTGAACATTTAAAGACATCAAATCTCATCTTCAGCCTTGCTGAATACACTAGGACCACGTTAACCCTAGATAAGCCCTGAGTAAGCCCTAAAACGTTAAATAAAAGGTGAATACATCATTTAAATAACATTTTCAAATGTAACCAAAGCATGTTCGGCCGGTCCTTACTTTTAACATGGCTTTACTCATGGCTGCAAGTTTCTCAGTGGTGTAGTACTGCCGATGCAGCATCGGGTGATTGGCCATCTTTCTCAGCTGCATCATGACGTTACACAGTTCACGCTCTGAAGGTGCACAGAAAACGAGAGACCAGTGAACTGATAGACAAATCAGAGGGGACCTGGTCTGTTCACTCTCAGAAGAAAGGCAGAAGACAAACTACGAGAAGTTTGTGCCCAAGTTAAAATTAAAAAATAAAATAAACGAGATACTGATTTTAAAAGGTTTTATACGAGAACATTAGAAAAATATTCAACACATCTAACCACCTGGTTTCAGTTCTCTACAGCCTGTAGTTACACGCCATTTTGCCACAAAGGCTCAAACTACTGATTGCCAGGACTGATAAGGTCTGTCCTTAATGACGTACATTCTGTTCACCTGTCTGTTCACCTGTCTGCCCTGGATCATTTTGAGACGCTCCTTGTTTGGGGCGACGGTGGCCTGTTCAGGAAAGATGCTGAAAGGAATGATGTACTTTTGCTGCCATGTTAAAACACTCACATTCACTAAATTGCAACTACAGTGGTCCCTCATTTTTTTTTTCAGCGAGGGTTCCGTTCCAAAACCTGCCACGAAAGACGAAAATCCATGATTTTTTGCCACTGGAGTCCAACACACAGGACGAAGGATGGGGGGGGGGGGGGGACCACACGGGGGGGCAAGACACCCTGGACAGGTCGCCAGCCCATCGCAGGGAGGAGCGAGACAGGGACAGCACCTTGCTCAAGGGTACCTCAGGGTAACCTATTGGGAAGAGGTTCGAACCCCCGATCCTCCGATCATGCGGCCAACGCCCGAACCACCAGGCCACCGCGTCTGCTAAATGCCGCATAAATGTAAATGTAGCGCACAAGCCTTTACCACTAAACACCCTGCAAACAAACCCGGAAGTGACACTTTCCTCGAGTTTCACATCCTGGAAGCGGTCAGGATTGATTTACGTACTCTCTCCGCTGGCAGTGTTCTTGAGCCTGCTGAAGAGCTGATCGTACAGCCGCTGCTGAGCATCGCTCATCGGACACATTTCTATCTTCTCCACTTTGGGGGGCAGTTGTTTCAGCACCTATGAAGAGATCAGGAAGATCAGACAGTCTTCTTTCAGAACATTCTTCAGGAGCGCCTTTGTAAGAAAGAACACCCAGCGACCTCATGATCTAACAAGAAAGCATATAATGTATGCGTGAGAACTGGGGCAGTTTTCTTTTTGGAGCCACTGGAAAGGCAAACGTTTCTTCCTCGTGTGCTACAAAACCTGCTCACGTCCAACTTGAAGATGCAAAATGCTGATTTTCTAATCACGTCCAAAAATACACTTAAACATCGTCTCTCAAATGTAACTAAAAGAGCCGAGTCGCACTGGAAACGTGAACATTAGAATCGTGACCATGATCGGATCGTGGAGTGAAAGATGGAGCCTTTACCTCACTCTTGACTCGCCTCAGGATGAAGGGCCTCATGATGAGCTTGGCTTGTGCGATTCGTTCCTTGTGGAAACTGCTCTCCTCTGAAGAGGATTTCTGACACGACAAATCTCAAAAAGTTAATTATCTGAAATTCCACCAACAGTTTGGTTCTAGATTACCAAACACAAGCATGTTATTAAAACACAGAAAAATGAAAAGTTGTGCCTGTAATTAGAGTTAGTTAGGGCTCATCTCCGGAAAACCGTCCCAACATCACATAATTGTGAGAGAACATGAAAATATAAAGTGTAAACAGAATGTACGTTTATAAGAAACAAACGTCGTGAAGTATTTTACGGTAGGTAAAGAGATAAGTGAAAGTGACTATGCTTAACATTGCGAGAACACAACACACAGTGAACCACAACGAAGTTGGACCTCTGCACAAACACGCCGTGCAGCAGGAGGTAGCTATGAAAGCACACGTGGAGCAGTGACGGGGACGGTACCTTGCTCAAGGGTACCTCAGGGCAATCTACTGGTGAGGGGATTGAACCTACAATTTTCCGATCCTGTGGCCAACTCCCTAACCACTGGAAATGGAGACTATTTTCTAGTTAAATCACCAAAATAATGTTTCTTCTTCTCATGAAGTGCAAAGATCAAACAACTTCTAGAGGGAGGGCTAGTGATTCTCTCATCACACCCTATTAAAAAAACAGCCACGAAAACGCAGCCTAAGCTCATCATTTCTAAATCCCCTTGCCCGCCTGACACCACATTTACCGTGGAGAACATCTTGGAGATCTGGGAGGTACTGCTGGAGAACATTGAAGGCATGATGAAGTTGAGCAGAGAGATCAGTTCCAGCAGGTTGTTCTGAAGAGGAGTTCCAGTCAGCAGGAGTCTGTGCTCAGCCTACAGCGAACAGAGGCGAAGAAGACATTTAACTTTAACAGCGACATACGAAGCCCAGATCTTGTTCAAATTCGAAAGACGGTGTTGTGGAGCTCAAAACCAGAGTGTACCGACATTAATGGCCATGAGATGGCGGTAGCGCAGCGAGTTCATGTTCTTCAGCATGTGGCCCTCATCGAACACGGCGTACTTCAGCCTCAGCTTGCGGAAGAGACTTCGGTCATTTTCGTTCCCTATCGTCAGGTTATAACTGCAAAAAAGAAAAAAAATACACCGTGCTGCTGTCAATAAATGATAACCACTTTGAGGCAGCGCTGCTTTGAGAACGAAGCTGCAAGCGCACATTTAGGAAGCTAAACTCAAGACTCACGTGGAGACTATAACGTTGAATTCTACTTGGTTGGTGAGGATGTCATGGCGGAGGTATTTCCGGTCTTCCACAGAGCCTGCAAAGGTGGAAACATGAGCAATGTGACGACCACGTCCCGGCTGCAGGGGAACTTCATCCGTGCAGAGCCGGTGTCCATTTCTGAACCGTTTAGAAGCAGCATCACATTTTACTCACCATAGTAAACAATGACTTTTAGACTTGGGCACCACAACCCCAGCTCTCTCACCCAGTTATCTGCAGCGAAAAAAGATGATCTTCAAAGAAAAGAATGTGAAAAAGTGGAATACATTTTCTGAACAGTCTCCCTCCATGACTTACCCACTGTGGAAGAAGGTACAGTGATGAGATGAGGGCCCTTAATCCCTTTCTGATAGAGATAAGCCAGAAAAGAAATGGCCTGAATTGTCTTTCCTAAACCCTGAAAGCAGAAGACAAAACACCCTGCATGAGCAAATATATGATCTCCAAACAAACATGAGATAATTACAACGTTTAAACTATACACGGATCTTAAAGGAAACACCTTGGGACAATTAAAAGCACAATTTTCAGATGAAAAAAACATTTGACAGTTTCTTCAGTTCCTCTCCTTCTGTTTATACCACCTCACTTCCCCTCGACTTGATTTGGGCTTCTTCTAGGCGTCCTTAAGATAATATTTCAATGTACATAATAAAAGCAGCTCGCTGTGTTCTGACTGATAAGTTTGACGCTCTACCCCACTCGCTGGACGGATTTCAATGAGCCGATAAGCCCTTCCTCGTTTTGCCCGACAGTTCGTTATGCATGTTTTGACCAGAAGACGGTTAAAAACGAGTGGGGGGGGACAAACAAAAAAAAAAAAAAAACAGTAAATAATATTTTGCACCACCATGTCATGACAGGTAAGGTGGAATGTTTTTGCTTCCTCAAAAAAAAAAAAAAAAAAAAGGGATTTGTTTGCAATCCTGATGTAGTGTGGCCAATTTACAAGCAGCAAGTGTACACACACACTATAATATATATACGGCACTGTGCAAAAGTTTTAGGCAGGTGTGGAAAAAATGCTGTAAACAAAGAATGCTTTCAGAAATATCAATAATGATTGTTTATTTTGATCAATTTACAAAATGCAAAGTGAGCGAACAAAAGAAAAATTGAAATCAAATCAATATTTGGTGTTACTACCTTTTGCCTTCAGACCAGCATCAGTTCTTCTAGGTACACTTGCACACAGTCAGGGATTCTGTAGGATTATAGTCGGTGTCTGATCAACCAGTTTTACCAAACAGGTACGGATGATCATCAATGTCACACGGAGGAGAAACACAGTCACGTTTGGAACGACCGACCGGCCGAGTTCCTTCAAAAACCGTGTTACAGTGTACCTAGAAGAACTGATGCTGTTTTGAAGGCAAAGGGTGGTCACACCAAATATTGATCTGATTTAGATTCTCTTTTGTTCATTCACTGCATTTTGTTGATTGATGAAAATAAATGATCAACACTTCCATTTCTGAAAGCGTTCTGTTTACAGTATTTTTTCACACAGAACTGTGTGTGTGTATGTACACACACACACACACACATACATACACTTTGCATAGTATTTATGATAGGATTAAAAAAAACATTTCCATACCGTATTCACTTTATCGTACTGTAGTGCCGACAGGCAAAATGAAACATTAGATAAAAACCTATTTCGGCTCAGGGACACCGCGATTCAAGGGCAGGTCAAAGAAAGTTAGGAGAAGAGGAGGAGGACGCACCATTTCATCAGCGAGGATCCCACTGAGGTCATGCTGGTGAAGGAGGATAAGCCATTTCAAGCCTATAAGCTGGTACGGCTGCAATCTGAATCTGAGGAAAAGCCAAAGGGTATAATTACAATAAATAATAATAATCAGAGCCAAATTAGAAATGAGTGACAGGTCACGGTGGACGATTTGGAGACAGAGTTAGAGAAGCAAGGTTGCGTTGGTTTGGACACGTCCAGAGGAGACGAGGATTATATCGGGAGGAAGATGTTGAAGATGGAGCTGCCGGGAAAGAGGAGAAGAGGAAGACCAAAGAGGAGGTTTATGGACGTGGTGAGAGAGGACATGCAGGGGGTCGGTTTGAAGGAGGAAGATGCAGAGGACCGGAAGAAATGGAAACAGATGATCCGCTTTGGCGACCCTGAACGGGAGCAGCAAGAAGAAGCAGCAGAGCCACAAAACACAAATGAATGGCAGCCACTGAAGAAGTGTTCCAGATCTTTGGTACGTAGTCATGATTTAAAGTCTTGGAACATACTATGCAACTCATTCTGAGATTAAACTAAAGCTAATTCATTACAATTAAAGAAGATCTTTTGGTCTGTTGTGGTTTTCTCCGTCCAAACAAAGAACTAACGTATCATTTTAGGACATTGCATTCAGGAAAACATCGAGTTCCTCACTTGCTGTTGAGGATGGCCGGCTGCTTCATGGAACCCATGCCAGTCTTGATGACCTGGGTGACATCTTTGGTCATCTTCCTGGATATGTTCTCACACCTGCTCATGAGCTGCTTCAGCACCTGTCTCTCTTTCAGGACCATCTTACAGCCCTGCACCAGCTCCATGGACAGGCTGTTATCTTTGCAGAACTGCTCCGTCTGGAGAAGAGCGCGGAGAGGGACACGGACACACAAGGACGAATCAGTTCAGAGTCAAAGGTGCACATTTTTGGTAGAGCTTCACATCAGGAACGACAGAAACGTGATGATGCGACTGTGAATTACGGAGCATTAAAGCACAGATATATATTCTCTCCTTCTTTCTGTTCTTTTTTGTCGAAGAGCCCTGTAATACCCGAATTTCCCATTCATGGGATAATAAAGGATTATTCTATTCTATTGACTGTGTATATGGTTATCTTTCCTTATCTTTCCTGTCTTTATATTCTTTATTTCTTTGTTAATTGCCATGAAAATATGTATATGTATATAGATGTCCTCGTTCTTTATATTTTTTAAGTATACTTAATATTTCTCTATATTCTTTTTCCCCATTCGTGGGATAATAAAAGATTATTCTATTCTATGGTTCACAAAAAGGACACCATTTCAAGGGTCCACATTTACAGTGAGAGGACACCTAAAAATATTACTTCATACCAACCAAGCCACAACTAGTCTATCATCCCAAGTTTCTTAAGAATCAGAACCTTAAATATAGGTCGACTGAAGCCTTTTACTACTGCGAGCACGGCAGATACTCACCACGTCTTTCCAGGAGTGAAACGGCCTCAGTAGGATGATCTTCTGAGCTTTCTTCAAAGAACAACCTGCTATCAAAGTCAGTTCATCTAACGAAGCCTCTTGGAGAAACTGCAGTACTTGTTCCTTGACGTCGTCGATGATACGGTCTTCAGCTTCAGAGTCGAAATCCTCGGAAAGACTTTCAGCTTCACTGTCGACTTCTTCACCATCCGAGTCACTACTTTGCTCCGGTTCCAGCTTTTCTGCTTCCTTAAGTTTCTGACTGAGTGTTCTGGCTTTCGTGGACGCTGCCAGCTTAGAGGCACTTTGTGCCTTCGCTGGAGATTTGCGCGACACAGCCGACAACCATCTTGAAAGACCCGAATCTGGCTTTGGTTTCACCTCTTCGTTACTCTTACTCTTCTGGCTGCTCTTGACTGGCTTCCATTTATTTGAAGCGTTTGACTTTTTCTTTTGAGCCTCTTTAAGACTGGTGTCTTCAACAGAGGGAAAGAAAAACATTTTAGAGCACATTTAAGCACACGAAAAAAAAAATATTCCTTTTTACATTTAATTGCTTACATGAAAAGGTGCATGTTCTTCACAGTGGCAAATAAAAATCTTAAAAATTCAATTTGCAGAACTAACTTTTATGAAAATATCTCCGTGAAGCACAAACCACTCACCCGATTCTGATGAAAATAAGAGCAGTGATCCCAAGGTATTCTCAAGATCCCATTCATGTTCTATTAAGACATCCCTGAGAACCTGAAAAATGCAGTTCACGACATTATGTTCTTTTTCCATGAGTCGAAACTACAATTAGCGCCCCCAGAGGCAAGAATAGCTTCAGCAAACCTCATTTCCAAATTCAGGCAGTTGCTTTTTCAGTCTGCGTAGCAGCGCTTCCTGCTGCTCTCTACTCGGTTCCTGATGCTCCTCCTCGGACTCTGAATCCGAATCCGAATCCGAATTCTATGTTAAAAACATCCATGAAAGTGAAAATGAGTCATCAAAGTCAGCGAAGATGACAGTAGTGCATTAAACTGCAATCTTTACAGGAGAACCATTTTACCACAGTTTTTCTCCTCTTCATTGGCTGCTCCTGACATTCATCACTGTCTGCCTCTTCCCCGTTTACTCTGGAAGAATCTGTTTTGGTCCGTAAAGAACTTGAGTGAGAATTTGATGGTTAACTTCAAAACGTTCTACTTTTTTGTGCATTCAGAGAACTCCAATATTGGGTTACAAGAGCTACAGAGCCCACTGGGTTGGGATCCAAACTGGCAGATCCTTTTCTAATCTGAAAACTCTGTGGGCTGAAGGAATACATGAAGCACACACACATTTCCAGTCGATTTAATTTCCAATAAATATTTTCTCAGAGCAACAATCAAAATGAAACTACATCCGAAAGGAATTTCCTCGCTCATTTTCACAGCAGCTTGTCTTAACAAGTACTGGAGTCTATCCCAGCTCGCACGGGACGGTGGGAGGAAAATGGAGATCGAGGAGGAAACACACACAGACACGGGAACATGTCCACTCCACACAGAAAGGACCCGGACCATCCCACCTGGGAATTGAACCCAGGACCCTCTCGCTGTGAAACGACCGCACCACCCACTGCAGGGTCGCAGCTGATTATGGTCAAGGTGTAGCACTTTCCAAAATATTATTTACCTCAAAAAAAGATATTCTAAAACTGATACAATAAACCGGCCAATGTGGCTTCAGGAGTCTTGAACCGAAACTCCTATTGGTGGAGCGCAGTGTGCTTGTTCAGCCGGGCTCTCGACCCCCAGTCTACCATGTGAAGACTGTGATGTTAACTGTACACCAATCATTTACCTTTATCTCTGTAAATAACCAAGCAGTGTGCTACAGCTCCCTCCAGTGTGCTGGTGCTCTCAATCACCTGCAGAATTAAAAATGGCAGTTTTATAAACGCTTCACAGTAAAAATCGACAGACAGTTTGTATAACCTGCTACATTTTTGCAAGAATGTGTCGCTTAGATGTTCTTCCTACAGATTTAACACATGCATTCTGCAAAATCCTGAATGAATTATCATCAATGCATCCTACTGCACACACCCTTTGAGTTTTTATGACTTGGAGTAAGAGTAAGGTGTCCATATCTTGTTGGGACAGTAGGTCGGGTAGACCGTTCAAATCGACACTCGTCGGGTTCATGCCGGGTCGTAATGTTTTATAACAAACGATTTCAAACATTCCCCTTGAAACTTGATCGCAAAAGGGCAGGAGGACACTTGAAAACAATGTTTGGGGTAAAAATAAGAAAAGGGATTTAGCCTCAGTTGAATCTCTCTTGGTCTGCCTGAACCAGATATCTGACAAATGAAATCACCTCCAGGAGTTCACTTCTGCTCCTCCGAGGGAACATTTCCAGCAGCTTGGCCACTTTATCCTCCAAATCCATATTCGTCGGCTTTTCGCTCTCGGCCTCTTTCTCCGCCGACGATTTCACAGCGGGCAACCTGAAAAGCAAGCCTTATATGGTAACCCGATAACCCGACACTGAAAGCATGACTCGTTTGCGATCGGCCGTCAAATGGCGTCCAAGCTGATGTTCAATTAATGCTGCTAATTTTACTGGAAGCATATGTAACCAAAGAAATTGTAGATACTTTTTTAAATCCACTTACGTGACGTTGTTAACCACCTCGTCATCAGAGGACACATCTTCCAGCGCATGCCGTGATATTTTACCTGGCCCACGCCTCCCATCTGGTTTCACCTGGTGTGCTGTTGACACAGGTGCACAGACTAAGCCTCACTGAATCAAACGTGTCAAATGCTTTCAGCAACTGAATCGTTAGTAGCCGTAGTGAGTCTAGGAGATTCATCCGGTTTAAGGAATGTTGTCCATTGAATGAACTTAGTTACAAAATACATCCTAAACATGCACACACACACACACACACACACACACACACACACACACTGTGCAGGAGTAGGCAGCCAGATACAGTGCCTGGGGTGCAGCGATAAAGAAGGTACCTTCCTCAGGGCAACCTACTGGTCTGGGATTCAAACCCACAACTTTCTGAAGTCAGGACCTACTGCGTGTACTGGTGGGAGGTTGAACAGCTAGTGAGAATCACCTGAAGCTGAACACACTCAAGACTGTGGAGATGATGGTGGACTTTAGGAGGCATCCCCTCCTCTACTGACTCCCATACAATGTCCAACAGCCCTGCGTCAACCATAGGATCTTGAAGGACTCTTTCTCAAGACTTGAAGTGAGAACCTAACAACTCAATAAGGACCAGCAGAAAATGACTTTTAGGACAACCACAGGAAGTGCAGCAGTCCTCAAATCTGCCATGTGGGCATCCATCACGGCCCGCTTCAGTGCAGCAGCTGTTCAAGGACCGACTACAGCCAATAGAAATGTGAGCAGAAGAAATCTCACCTGTCCACACTCCTGGAACTGTCCTGTCTTATACAAACTTACCCGTTTCCATTCATGGTGCACATTTCTGTGATTACTGTCTGCAAATACATTCTTTTCTGTATCCATTCTGTCCTCTTTGTAAAGAAACATCCTTCAGTTTTAACTAATTATTGACCATTTCATAATAAAACCCAAGATGGCGGCGCGGTAACACGCAGCGGCCGCTCCGGGGTCCAAACTTTGGTGCTAAAGTCTGTAAAAAGTCTTTCATCCGACTACTTTTCACCGTAAGACTTGCACATGAGCGTCACATCCGTGAATGCTCTTAAACTTAACCGCCAAACACTGCTGGAGCTCAGGAATCAGTCAGGATTCAGTCTTCCAGCGACTCTCCGAACAACGCTACGGGAGTTCGGCGTGCTGAGAAGACCAGGCCTTCAGTCCCCGAGATCGCCTGCTGAACCTGGCCGACTGAGAGGACATAGGAAGCGGTGTGAGAGGAAACAGAAACGCGGCAAGCGTGCTGGGGTCCGGGCTCAGCTCAAGGCTAACGCTAGCCGACCGGCTATCCCGAGACGTTTTCACCGCTCGCTGCATCCGCAAAGCCACCAGCATTGTGGATGATCCCTCCCACCCGTCCCACACTCTCTTCTCCCTCCTGCCATCCGGGAAAAGGTTCCGCAGCATACGGGCCTCCACTTCCAGGATGGGAAATAGTTTCTTCCCCCTGGCCATCAGACTGTTGAACTCTAAAACCACCAATATCATGGACTCTTAAAAACCCACCAATAATACAAAACTCTTAAACCCACCACTTCACCCACCACTTCCTCCACTTTTCATTCTGTATTTATTTATTTATCTCGTGTTGCACTCTTGCACTTTAAATACAGTAACACCGCTCCACCACACTGCTACACCATAATGTGCCTGGGCTGCTTTGTTCCACAACACTGCAGCCTTCCACGGATGAATGTACTGTCTGTCGTGCCGTCTGTTGTTGTCTGTCTTGTCTGTCTTGTCCGCACTTGTTGCCCCGTGTTGTGTCTTATGTTGTCTTGTGTTTGTCTTGTGTCTTGTCTTGTGTGTAGCACCAGGGTCCTGGAGGAACGTTATTTCGTTTCACTGTGTACTGTGTATATGGCTGAAATGACAATAAAATCCTACTTGACTTGAAAAAAAAAAAAGACTGGAAGATCAAAGATGCTGAGACCTTCGTTGGGTTTGACGAGGACAGACAGGATTAGGAACGAGGATATTGGAGGGGTTGCTCAGGATGGACGACTTGGAGACAAACTGAGAGGAGAGACTGCGTTGGTTTGGACATGTCCAGAGGAGAGACGAGGAGTATATCGGGAGGAGGATGTTAAAGATGGAGCTGCCAGGAAAGAGGAGAAGAGGAAGACCAAAGAGGAGGATTATGGACAAAGTGAGAGAGGACGCAGAGAACGGGAAGACACCGAGACCCTCCGGGAGCAGCCAACGGAAGAATAAACTGGTTATTTAAAGACTTCTGTATGGGTTTGTGTTAAACCTGCACAGTAACTGGGGGCAGCGGTGGCCTAGTGGTGAGGGATTTGCCCCGGATCAGAGGATTGTGGGTTCTATTCACCGGCAGGTTGCACTAAGGTACCCTTGAGCAAGGTACCATCCCCGTCACTGCTCCCCGAGCGCTTTTAATAGCTGCCCCCTGCTGCACGCGTGTGTATGGGTGAAACGCAGAGACTGAATTTCGTTGCGCTGTTCTGCGTTTCACAATGACAAGGGTAGTCACTTTCACTTGCTTTTTTGAACCTCCATCTCTATCCATCCATCCATCCATCCATCTGTTTATCTGCATTTGGCCTTAAAAGGCTACAACCTATTATTAAACGGCTATTCTTCTGATAAAAGGTGATCCTCTATCAAACTGAAACGATCCTAATTCAATCACCTCCTGATTCAAGATCCTCCGCCCAATCGATTGCTCGACAATTACTTGTAATCGATTACCGAGATAATCGATGACCTTCACTCTGAATATTGTGCTGCAATTAATGCCGATAATGATAAACATCACTCGGCCCTATGACGTCACAGTGAGGACGCGCTTAAATAAGTGAGCATAAATAAGTGCACCCCCAGGCCTGCTCAGGTAACCCGAGCCCCGTCTCTGAGGCTAAAGCTAAACGGGGGTGTTTCCTGTGAGGCAAACTGTACACTCTTACCCAGGTAGTTCTCTTTATCCGAGCCGGACCTGCTCGACACCGTGCGCGGTTCCGGTTTGGGGAACTGGATCGAGGAGCCCGTGTGTTCTCTCTGGAAGCGGAATCGGTCGAGGTTGAACAGACTCATCGCGCTCACCGGCTAACGGCTCCAACCTCGGCCGGCTTAGGCTCCGAAAAACGCTTAAAACACAGTTTATAGGACAAAATCCGACTTCTGTCACTTCCTCACTGTGTACTGAATAAAATAACCCCGCTGACACTTTTTCTCAGGCCGGTAAAACCGCGTTAATCCGCTGAACACAGACACACACCGCTGAACACCGGCCAGCTTGTTCCCGCCACAGCGCAACTGCGTCACCCGCCGCGACCAATGGGAAGGCAGGATTCAGGAGGACGCAACTGATCTCAGATCAGAGTGGACGCCACCTTATTGGGTTGCCAGTTCAAGCACTATTAAGCAGTTATTGTTAAACGCTTATCTGTAGGCCAGCTGGAGGAGGGTTTAAACTGCTCTACCATGGTGTGGATGGAAGGAGGAATGGAGTAGGTGTTATCCTGAAGGAAGAGTATGTGGAGAGTGTTTTGGAAGTGAAGAGGGTGTCAGGGAGGGTGGTGAGTTTGAAGCTGGAAGTTGAAGGTGTGATAATGTTGTTAGTGCTTATGCTCCACACGTTGGTTGTGAGATGGAAGAGAAAGAAGAATTCTGGAGTGAGTTGGATGAAGTGATAGAGAGTGTACCCAGGGGAGAGAGAGTGGTGATTGGTGCAGATTTTAATGGTCATGTTGGTGAAGGGAACAGAGGCGATGAGGAGGTGATGGGTAGGTATGGTGTCAAGGAGAGGAATGCTGAAGGTCAGATGGTTGTAGATTTTGTGAGAAGGATGGAAATGGCTGTAGTTAATACTTGTTATGAGAAGAGGGAGGAGCACAGGGTGACGTATAAGAGTGGAGGAAGATGCTCACAGGTGGATTATATTCTTTGCAGGAGGGTCAGTCTGAAGGAGATTGGAGATGCAAATTAGTGACAGGGGAGAGTGTAGCTAAACAGCAAAGGATGGTGGTCTGTAGGATGACCTTGGAGGTCAAGAAGAGGAGGAAAGTGAGGGCAGAGTCGAGGATCAAGTGGTGGAAGCTGAAGGAGGAGGACTGCAAGGTGGAGGCAGGAGTTAACACAGGCACTGGGAGGTGTTGAAGGGCTACCAGATTGCTGGGAAACTACTGCAAAAAAGTGAAAGTGACTTCCCTTGTCATTGCGAGGTCACAGCACATGTGAACCACAACGAAATTTAACCCATGCAAACATCATGCAGCAGTGGGCAGCTATCGAAAGTACCCAGGGAGCAGTGACAGGGACGGTACCTTGCTCAAGGGTACCTCAGGGCAACCTACTCCTGAGGGAATCGAACCCACATTCTTGCAGGGGCAACTCCCCAACCACTAGGCCACCGCTGCCCCTTAGTGAGAAATGCTAGAAATGTACTTGGTGTGACATCTGGAAGGAAGAAGGAGGACAAGGAAACTTGGTGGTGGAACTGAGAAGTCCAGGAGTGTATTCAAAATAAGAGGGAGGCGAAGAAGACATGGGACAGTCAGAGAGATGAAGAAAGTAGACAGGTGTACAAGGAGATGAACCGCAGGGCGAAGAAAGCAGTGGTGAAGTCCAAAGATAAGGTGTTTGGTGAATTGTATGAGAGGTTGGACAGTAAAGAGGGAGAATAGGACCTAAACCGATTGGCTAGACAGAGAGACAGATCTGGGAAAGATGTGCAACAGGTCAGGACGATAAAAGATGGACATGGAAACGTACTCACAGTTGACCAGAGCGTGTTGAGCAGATGGAAGGAGAACTTTGAGGGGCTGATGAATGAAGAAAATGAGAGAGAGAGAAGACTGGATGATGTGAGAAGAGTGAACCAGGAAGTGCAGCAAATAAACAAGATGGAAGTAAGGGCAGTGATGAAGAGGATGAAGAATGGAAAGGCTGTTGGTCTGGATGACCTACTGCTGGAAGCATGGAGGTGTTTAGGGGAGATGGCAGTGGAGTTTCTGACCGGATTATTTAACACAATCTTGGAAAGTGAGAAGATGCCTGAGGAGTGGAGACAAAGTGTACTGGTACTGATCATCGCCATGAGTCGTTTCTGAACACTTGGGCATCAAACTTGGGGACCACACCCACATTAACAATCAATTAGTAATAAATAAGCATGGGGCAGCGGTGGCCTAGTGGTTCGGGCATCAGCCATGTGATCGGGGGTTCGAACCCCTTCCCAATAGGTTGCCCTGAGGTACCCTTGAACAAGGTGCCGTCCCCGTCCTGCTCCGTCCTGCTAATAAATATGTTCATTTTGAAAAATATATAATAAAATTGTAATTAAATGCATGTGTTTCGGATACAAATATAATAACAACATATAATTTGATTATATATTATGTTTAAGTGTGTTTTCCTGTTTTTCTTGCATTTGATGTGACAGAAAACACTGAACCCAAGACTAGCCTGTTTGCATAAAGTCCACACTGTCCACTAGGTGACATACTTTCATTAGAAAGTCATGGTTTGGACGTTGTCTTCTTCTGCCTATCCAAAGGAGGGCACTATAGAGTGGGTTTCTAAGGTGGGATGAGCAGCAAGCTCTTACATAAGAGACACCATCGAGTGCCTCAGGGCTTTGTGAAGACCAAATTGATCCTTGTGCCATGATACCTGGCAGGTTCTCCCGCATTAAGTGTTGAACACATGAAGTTTCAGTGCAGATATTGCTGATTATATTTCAATAATCTCCAGATTCACTCACATACCGGAATCTCTCAACCAAACAAAGAGCAGGTGATGTCAGGTGAGGTATATGTATCATGGATGGTACCAGCTATGATCGTAATAAGCTAAATTAGATTGCAGAAGGTGTCTATTAATTATGCACCACCGTGTATCAGTGTATCCGTGACTGAAAAAGAGGCAAAGCCAATCAGAAGAGAGCTCATTTACATAGTATCATTATTAAAGGCACAGATGAAGTGAAAGTGACTATCATTGTGAAACACAGCACACACTGAATCACAGCAAAATGCTTCTCTGAATGTAACCCACAAACACTGTGCAGCAGTGAGCAACCATATCAAGCACCCGGGGAACAGTGATGGGGACAGTACCTTGCTCAAGAGTACCTCAGGCCAACTTATTGGTCCGGGATTCGAAATACGACCTTCCAACCCTGGGGCCTCGTCCATAAACGCTAGGCTACTGCTACCTTAATTTTTAAGGTAGGTTCTTCCAAGAAGAGTGTTAAGGGTTCATCCAAGAACCTTCAAATTAGTTTTGAAGGTTCTTGACTCATATGTTGCAAAAAAAAAAAAACGGTTCTTACGATACTTTAGGAGAACCAGGAGTGGGTTGATTTGCTGTCGGCCTGATTTGCCAGCCCCAGATGAGCATAGCTGGCATGTTATGAATCATCACATCTTTGTGCGAATAATAGGATGATTAATATTTGTCCTTCATGTCAGCAGGCCAGGAGCTCTTTGGACACCATTTTTGGCACCGGTGGTTACCATAGCCCATAGGCACAAATGCCCAGGGAGCCAAAATAAGAAAGTACATCCAGAACATGGTACAGTCCTGAATTGTGCTAACTGGCCCATGCTGCCGCCACTCAGTCTCCCCTGGCTTGTCTCTATGGAGACCCCTATAACTTACACCAGTGCCATGCAGACAATGGCCACTGTGACACTGAGTTTGATCAGAGTTCTGACCTCTCACAGCAGGGCTCCGAAATCATGGCTCCCTCTAAACTTTTCCTGCATTTTTTATGGCACAGATAAACCTCATCGTGAAGGTTATCTAGGAACGGCCCGAGACGGGTCCATCGCCGTCACGTTCATCAAAAAATGGCAACTTTGCAGAAGAACGGAAGACTTTTAATGTCAGTTCGTCTGGATCATATCTCTTGGCCCGTCATCTCGGCTTGTTCACGTGACGTAAAGGACAGCGTAACGTGATTGTCATGGTTTATACTGTGTTGTAAAAATGAGTTTTTTAATGTTTTGGCTTAATGGAGGCACAGAAATATATCTTGGACTGAAAGATTTGGGCAAAATCTTTGGGATTTTTGTCCCCAAAATTTTGACTGCAGTTTCAGTTGCTGGGAAAAATGAATAAGTGAGAGCGTTAAACTTAATCTGTTTTTTTGTTTTGTGTTTTTTTCTGTTCAATCCGGTTTTTTGGAGGATAAACATACCAAATGTAATGGGCCAGACTGATGATTTTCAAGCTCTTCAATACTAGATCTTATTATTAAACTTTCCAAATTAGAGCTTAATATCAGAGAATGGAGGAAATGATGGAAACTGAAGCTCGTGTTTTGAAAACTGCACTTGCCCATATTGCAATTAAGATAAAAAAATGTACATATATTCTATATAAGCATAAAAATGAACCCCTCAGAGATCAGCCTTTAAAGTTTCTGTAAAGTTACTGAGAAGAGGATGAAAGCCCCACTGATAATCATTGAGAGATGGTCACTGAGAGCTGGGCCTTCTCATAAAGTCCTAAGGAAAATGGAGCGGGACAGTAGCAGTGGGGTCAATACCGTACGCCTCTTTCCAGCTTTCCAGTGTGCAGAATTCAGAGCACTACTTCTTTTGGAAGCTATGCACCCGCTCGAGGCGATCCCTGTCACTGAGTCTGTCACTATCCGGTCTCCATGGCTCCCCACTCGTCCGAGACCCGACGGCGGCGGGGACTACCTTATCACCGTGGCAACATGTCTGGGATCTGACCCACCCCACCCCCATTCTGTAAAGGACAATGCTGCCCCCGCCTCGCAGCAAGATCATCAAAAAATTAATTGCCATTGTGCCATTCTATATCCATCATACTTTATCTAACAGCTGTCAAACCGAGGTTAAAAATGGCAAGACATAATACAGCAACATGAGATAAAAACATGAAGGTCAAGGGGCGTAAAGATGTGAAAAAAAATGTGCGAGCTGTAATGCACAGGTCCAGTCCACTGCTTCTGGTCATAGAATATGTTTTGTTGATGTTCTTTGGGTTGATCGTTTCTCTGCTCTTGCATGTTCGTACACGCAAAATAATGTTCTTTAAAACGTGTTTAGGGAGAATAGAATTTAATATGAAATGTGGCAGATGTTTTACACAGCGGATTATGCAAAGAGATCAAAAACGAGCATTAGAATCTGCAGAAAATGACATATTTTGCAGAAACTGTGCTCATTTTCATCGAGAAAGCCAACTAAACATTTACCCAGAGGTGGGCCACCTTTGCACACAACTGTTAAACACTAAAATCTGCTCAAGTTAGACACTTTTTACAGCCAATGTGAAACAAATACAGTATAAAATTCTTCCAAGACGTGCAAATGCAGCAGGCGAGCAGCAACACAGAGCCTGAGTGAAGATGAATGAAATCCCATCATCCTAAGAAGAATGCAAGGCGTTCTGAGACAAAATAGTCCCTGATATAAACTTTTTTTTTATTATTGGCTGTTCTTTTACCATCATTAGCGAAAGGAATCAGAAGACAGCCGTGGGTTTACTGGATTGGTGAAGAAGGGAAGAATGTTAGTGACGCTGGGTTCCATTCACCAGCACTGTTGTGGAATCTGAGTGGGGAAACGTCTCTACGATGAACCCTATACCCTCTCTGATTGAGATTTAATCTGAATTATGCAGAAATGTTGAGCTTTAAACAGTGAAAAAGACCCAACATGGGCCATGGGTGTAAATCCAGGCATGTTCCACCCCTTATGAATTGTAAAATATGGAGGCGGCGGGAGAGTGTGGGGGTTCTTCGAGTGCGAAGAGACATCATGTCGCCCTTTGAGGACAGTGACTATCATGAGAACATGACTCTACCCCAGACATGACAATGGTGAGTGTGCGCGCCTGCAAGTGTACGGTAAGTGACAGTGTCTCCCTACACTCCAGCGAGGGGTCGTACCCTGGCGGGCAGAGGCCCAGGGTGGTGCTGCTGGGGATTTTAATTAAATCAAGCCACAATGAGCGAGGGATGGCAGAGAGCAGGGGGGAGGGAGGGGAGGATGGTGTGCTGGGGTTACTGAGGGGGGATCTGACCATCTCCAGGGGTAAAGGCAGTGTGGGAAGAGAATGTGCACCTCCTCGCTGGGTCTCCTCATTGTGTCACACTGCTGCTTATATACTGTGGGAATTCCCAAGGAATGAGAAATGGGAAGAAGACGCTCGAGATCCGAGTCAGAACTCACATGTCAACGCTGAGAAATCGCCGTCATTATGATGATAATTAATCTAAACTCATATCGCCTGAACAGATATTACACAGAGACAAGACAAGTTATTGAACTAGCTGCCTTAGCATTTGAGAGGATTATTTGTTACAGTACTTAAGGAGAGCTTTCTGGCTTCTGTCCTTTGAGTAGCTTGACTTTTAGTTCTGTTCCTCACATTTTAACCCCAAAATTACATTATTACAAAATCTTACATTTTCATAAAAGATCTACTGTTTGTATTTTCCATCCCTTTTCCAACAGCAAACCCCTTTCCAGCCTCAACACAGAAAGACGACTTGCAGGACAGACAGAACTAGAGAGGACAGGTAGAGTGGACGGTGGAGTTCAGGCGTGTCTTCAGTGTGACGTGGATGAAAGTGAAGCAGTGCAGTTAATGTTCATTATTTTCAGTAGCTTGTTTTTATTGGAGTTGAAGTTCGAGTCTTTGAATTCTATTAATATGGAGTGAGATTCAGTTCACTTTCAGCACAGACAGACGCTCCAGACGTCCTTCAGAGGAGACACGTCTCACTTTTATACCTTTTCTTTGTATCGACTAATGAAGTGGAATCAGTACTTCTACCTTTGCACAAGCATCTGTTCTTCTACTTTAGTTAGTAATGTGTGGACCCATGTCTCCTCTGCTTGATTCTTATGAAAAAAATGGTTGCTAAGACACAGTGTTGGGAAATAGTGTACTTTATGTAATTGCAGATGAGTTAGTATGGAAGTCAGGGATCAGGGTGGGAAGTATGATGATGTTTATTTGATATTGGGGGACACCTGGTCACAGTTTGCAGTTTTTATCTGAATGTCATTAGTATTTGAAGAAAACGGATCAACTGCAAGCTCTGTTTTAAAGACAACGCCTTTAAAACTACCATTTAATACATGTGGCTCTTAGACTTGAATATTACGGATAATGTTATTATTAACGTGGCACAAGCCCTCAACCTTTTCCTGTCATTTAAAGGTATCAATTAAAATCAGGCTGGGATGAGCCAGTGCACTCGGATAAGCTCCAGCATCCCCTGTGATCCCAGTCAGGACGGTCGGTGGAGATAATGTGTGAATGAATAAAGTCAGGGACCCTCGATTTTTCGTTCTCGGACCCCACTTTTGCAAGTTTTTATTCATTGAGAAGAACCATGTATGCATTATGGGATGGTTCTACACAGAAATGTGAAGAATTGGTAACGCTTCATGGGGTAAAGTGATGAAAGCAGCCTTCAGGACGAGTAATGAGTGCCAGAATAGTCTTTTTCTATGTGGGTTCTTAGGTTCATGTCATGAACTATACCCTAGAGTTCAATGTTTTTTTGGGGGGAGGTACCTGGAAACTTTAAAAATGATCACGTTACTTTAACTTTAATTCATTAATTTAATTCATTTAATTTAATTGTGACTATTCTTGTCATTGCGAGAACACACAGTGAACCACAACGAAACTGGACCTCTGCATTAAACCCATGCACACACCGTGCAGCAGGGGGCAGCTATGAAAGCGGGGAGCATTGACAGGGATGGTACCTTGCTCTGTCTGTTTTAGTCTGTTTAATATCATAGCTGAAGCTGCTGCTGCTGATGCGGTGATTGTACCACAGCAGAGTAGGCAGCGGTGATCTTGTGGTTCGGGAAGAGGACCCTGGACTGGAAGATTGTACGTTCAAATCCCTCACCAGTAGGTTGCTCTGAGGTACCCTTGAGCAAGGTACCGTCCTCATCAATGGTCCCCGGGCGCTTTCAATAGCCAGTGTTCATGGGTAAAATGCAGAGGCTGCATTTCGTTGTGGTTCAGTGTCTGTTGTTCTGTGTTTTACAGTGAACAACGGAAAGTTTCACTTTCTGTAGTTTCAGATTGTGATTCTCTGAGCACGGAATGAAACAGACTGAGGTATACGGCACAAATAAATCACCTCTGATCTCAGAATCTCATGCAATATCCTCTTAATGTCTCTTCATCTTTCATAACCCTTTTCCAGCAACAGGAAACCTGCTTCCTTCTGACAGTTTCAATCAGTAATGAATTGGTTTGAAGCCTGAAAAGTTGGTTCCCATTTAGAACCAAAGGTTTTCGAAGGTTTTCCATGGAGAACTGTGACCACTGACTTTAGCATCTGAAAGTGAAGTGAAAGTGATTATTCTCATCATTGTGAGCACACGACACAATACACACTCGATCATAACGAAATTACACCTCTGCATTTTACCTACACACAAACATGTGCAGCTATTGAAAGCACCTGGGGAGCAGTGATGGGGACGGTACCTTGCTCAAGGGTATCTCAGGGCAACCTACTGGTCTGGGATTCAAAACCATGATCTTCTGATCCTGGGGCTGACGCCCTTACCACTAGGCCACCGCTGCCCCGTTTGTGTCCTTCTGCTTGTTTCTATGCATTTTAACTCCTTGAATTCTTCTTAAGTGATGGAAATGAAGACCGCTTCTCCAAAACCAAGTTTTAAAGACTCCTGAATGAAACCGTTTCAGTTACTTCAGTTACTTCACTCTGATTCTGAGTTAACACCCAGCAGCCAGCAGTTTCATCTGTATATCCTGACACATCATTAAGCTTTATAGACCTACTTTATAGATCTGCTGGACCAGAAAACAGTGAATTCCATCAAATGTTATGAATTCTTCCAGAACTTTGCAGCATTTCGGGAGATGGTGGTCCATCTTCAGAAGCAGAACTGCAAGCAGATCATGTGTTCAGGCATATTGAGTATGAATCCTTCGTTTAGAGTTAAACAAATGATTCTGACAAGGTCAGGGATGGATGAGCCCATCAACCAGACAGACATGAGAGATGTGTTCAGTCTCGGTTGTCTTTTTAGACCCCGGAGACACTGGAGTGTCATTGGAAAGCGGGGTACACCCCCCCCACTGGTGTGGGCTGGTGGGGTGGACCGGAGCCGGGACGTGCCCGGCGGGGGGGTGGTGACAGCCACAGAGGACGAGCTTCAGCCCACTGTGGGGGCCGATGTCTGACATGACCTCTCCCAGCGTGGCCTCGGCAGGGGAGCGGGGAGGCCATCGCCAGAGCTGTCGCCATGGCTCCCAGAGCCGCGATCCGTCTTTGTCCCACCACTCTCTCCCTCACACTGTTCTCACTCCGGTGCCCAATAACAGTTCATCGAGTGATTGATTTATCTTTGCAAAAACACAATGGACGATGTCCATCAGAGGTGCGCAGAGGCCTCCTTATCAAATGCAGTACAGTGCAGCTCGGTGATCACTTCTCTGACACAGACGTTTTGCCCAGACTCAGAGTTTCTAATTCGATTTACACCATATTAGAAAACAGCTAACGTCTCTCGGATAAGGCTTTCTTAATAAATGGACCAAAAAGACAAAAAAATGATTATGCTTTCAGAAATAAATGGTGTGGAAAGTGGAGTGCAGACTTGTTGAGTCTAAGTTTTGCATGAAAAACAAAATCCGTTACTATATTTTTACCCCAAAAAAATCTGTTTGGACTCAGTCTGAACATCGTTTTACTTACAAAACTGAACACAACAAAAAGTAAGCTTAGCTTCAAATAATCACACTGTATGGATTTTGCAACAGTTTAACTGAAAGAAAGGATGTAACCCTCAAAAGTTTTGTGCCTTGCTCACAGGTTCGCTCCCCAGCTTGGGCAGTCACACTGCACTCCACCAATGAGAGTTTTCGGGTGACCATCATCACATCACAACACAAAAAAGTATCACTCCGGATGAGATCATCTGAAAGTAAACTAAATGAAAGTGAAAAGTGAAAGTGACAACCCTTGTCATTGCGAGGTCACGGCACAGCACACATGAACCACAACGAAATTGGACCTCTGCATTTAACCCATGCACACTCAAACCCGTGCAGCAGTGGGCAGCTATTGAAAGCGCCCGGGGAGCAGTGATGGGGACGGTACCTTGCTCAAGGGTACCTCAGGGCAACCTATTGGGAAGGGGTTTGAACCCCCGATCCTCCGATCATGTGGCTAACGCCCTAACCACTAGGCCACCGCTGCCCCAATAGAACTTAATCCACATTGTCAACACAATTTGAGCAAATCCAGCTCATGCCCACACCTCCTGCCCTACCACCACTGGGTCCCTGAGCCCCAAGTTGCTGTCCCACTTGGAAAATGGATAAGAGCGTCTGATAAATGCCATAAATGTAAATGTAAATGTAGCATCCAGCTATTTTGCGCTGCGTTTAACACCTCTGGCTATACCGTGACCTGCTGGCAAGCTCCAGTAAAAGTGGTCAGTATCCTCCTTTGGACTCCCAGTTAGAATAAAAAATGTCTTTTCTGATGACAGGGGGAAAACTGTGTCTGAAAGTTGAATTAAAAAGGAAGAAAGATGAGTTTAAATACCAGAACGTAACACTTTAAGATTGCTGGATGGTAAAGTTGTCCCGAGAATTTAATTCTGACGTTCTTTTTTTCCCATAAATTGTATAAGCTGGATTTTTTTTTACAGGGTGAAATTGTAATAACATGACCATTAGAGCGCTTTTCTCTAAAAGTCACCAGTTCAGAGCGACAGAGTTCTTACAACAGTGATGAAGAGCAGTTCATCATGGGGACTGACCTGCAGCAACAGTGTCCCTGGTGTTTAGATGAGTGTAATTACACAGTTATTAAAGAAAACCATTTCTATTAGAAATCACAAGTATCTCCTCCTGCTGCTTTGAGCCACTTCTTGCCCGTGGCTGTAGTGTGACAGCTCTGTGGTGGCGCTCTTGTCAGGAGGTGTGAGTTTCTGTCCGACCCGCAGAGCCGAGAGAGGAAGTGGCACAGACCCCATTCTCTCCTTTATCCCTGCCTGACACGCCATCAAAAAAAAGGGAGGAAAAAAAACACTTGATGGACATGACAGGAGTGCTGGTGTGTAACCTCAGCAGCCATTCTCTTAGCCCTCCCACCTCTCTCTCTCTCTCGCTCGCTCTCTCGCTCTCTCGCTCTCTCTCTCTCTCTCTCTCTCTCTCTCTCTCTCTCTCTACTCTCTCTCTCTCTCTCTCTTTTTGTCTCCCCCGCCTCTCCCCTACTTTTATCTCACTTCTCTTGCTCTTTGTCTCTTTTTCTCAACCTTTTTTATCGGTTTCCACCTTCAACCTGAGTATCCTCAAGGTGCACTCTGCGTCTTCCCAAGCATGTCCATCTTTTCTGAGTCTCTTTCCCCCGCTTCAGTCTCTGAACCAGGGGACCATTGCTGTCACAAAGCCGCCTCTGTGTCCCCCTCTCTCTCTCTCTCCCAGTGTCTCCACTGACTTTCCTGAGGAGTAGTGGTGCATGAATCAGAGAGGAGGAGCCACTTATCTCCAAACCCCCCCACATTTCTGTGCCCCCCCACTTCACCTTTTCTCCAGCTCTCCAAGCACAAAGGCCACAGCTTTTAACAGCACACAATGACGCAGACCTGAAAGGTTACTTACTTCGCCTCGTTCCCCCTCATCTCCATCCCCCCAAAGCCCCCCTCAAACGTCTCTCCGTCTGTCAGCCCACCTTCCTTCCGCAGCGGCCATGAAAAGAGCATCTAATGGCCGCTTGTTAGCCACTCCACTGGCTGCACTGATCCGCGTTATCTTCCCCATCGGTTGTTCACTGGGATGTCTGTGCGGATGTCACCGAGATCCCGCCCGGGGTCATGTTTTTATTCGCCCAATCGGCCACCCGTCCGATAAGACAATTTGTCCACAAGAAATCAGATACGGGGCCTCTGGTCAAGGGGGTTCAGGGGCCGCTGAAGGAGGCCCCAGGACAGGAGAGCCCCTGCGCTTCACCTTTCATCCTCCCTCACTTCTCTTTCCTATCACTCCTCGATGATCGGTTTACATTCTTAGTCATTTAAGTTCGCAGAGTTTAAAGGTGTAGGCTGCCCCTCTCTGAGGTCGCCCCGACTCTTCAGCCATTCCATCTCCATGTCTCTCTTTATTATGATGAATATAAACTCAAGAGAGTTTTTCATATGATGGCAGCTGCAGAGAAAGCACTGCAATTCACAGGCATGGCTTTCAGAGCCTTTTCGGAGAATTTTAAAAAAGACGAGTGTTTCGAATTCGGTTTTGAATCTAAGAGCCTTCAACTGTAATTGTGAAACACAGCACAGCACACAGTGAGACACAACGAAATGAACCTGAAAAGGACCCAGGGAGCAGTGAAGGGGGTGGTACCTTGCTGAAGGGTAACCTACCGGTCTGGGATTCGAACCCATGACCTTCTGATCCTGGGACCAACTCTCTGCCCATTCAGCCCTGAAGTGCCAGCAGGCAAAGATAATGAGGTATAGATCCATATCCTCTTCTTGGACTCACTTTTTATAAAAAAGTTCATCAAATGTTTAATAAGTTGGGTTTTCTCCTGGTGATGGGACCATCATGGGCCCATGCATAAATGCTAGTGCCCAAAAAGTTTCATAATATATTCAAATTGTGCAGGATTATATGTTCTATTGAGGGTATGTGTTTATTTTCATGTAGAAATAGGGGTCCCAAACTTGAATCAAAAATCAATGTTCATTTCAGTTTGAAGAACAAGACTAAATAAAATTCAATGTAAGACTTAATCTCAGATTTATTCCCAAGCAGTGTTTCTCAGACAGCAGTGGTGCAGGCACTCTGATTGGTTCGCTGCAATCTGGGATGTACTGTTTTAAGACCTTTCTTTCGGAGCGAGTATAAAGCCGTTTTAGCAGTTTGTGGCCAATTAGATGAGCACCTCTTCGATTCCCGACCTCTTGACCACCACCATGACAACGGCTGTGTCTTCTCTGGAAGTGAAATGAAAGTGAAGTGAAAGTGACTGTTGCCATTGTGAACACAGCACACAGTGAACCACAACAATTACATCCTCTGCTTTTCACCCACACACACCGTGCAGCAGGGTGCAGCCATATCCAGCACCCGGGGAGCAGTGATGGGGACGGTACCTTAGTCAAGTCACGTCAACTTTATTTATAAAGCGCTTTTTACAGCTGTTGTTGTCACAAAGCAGCTTTACTGAATCCGGGTCCGAGCTCTAATTGGATGAGCCGAGGGTGACAGAGGCAAGAAAACACTCCCCAAAAGAGGAGGAAGAAACTTTGGGAGGAATCAAGACTCAAAAGGGGAAGCCATCCTCCTCTGGTCGACACCGGAAACAAAGAAGGAAAGAAAGAAAGAGTAAGTGCATTCCATAATGAATCAATTAAGCGATGACTTCCTGTAAAGCATGAGCTACAATTAAAGAGTCCATTAGTCTGTAATTGGAGGTTCGGTGAGCTAATAGTGGTGGTTCTGCTTGAGGGGGCGGAGCTTTAGTTCATCTCAGTGGCAGCCGCTCCTGCAGATGATCAAGTCTGATGTAGCTGATCTGAAGTTCAGGTGAGGAGAGGAATCTGATGGTAGTGGTTTTGTCAACTGGGTGGAGAAGCTGGTCTGGAGTTCAGGAAACCCTCACGGCGACTTGCTTTCCGGAAATACCTAAGCTGTCCACCATACAGGTGGTGGACAGCCGTCCATCTCAAACAGAGAGAAAGGAATTAGAAAGAAGCTTTTTTTGATCTTCCTTTTAAAAAATCTGACTTTAAAGGTCATAACGAGGTCAATATAACAAATTTGCTTAATTGTACTTTGTAATTAGAAAAACTGGAAACAGAAGTGTAATGCTTTGACAGAAAAAACTGTAAGATACAGAATAGGCTTTAACAGGATAAACCTTATAGCTCTGACTGTGAAAGCCAGTGGAGATATATTGAGTTGTTCTCCAGATGGGCTTGCAGAATTGCTCCCACCTCTCTGATCAGTATGCCTCCCAGCGGTCAGCTTGCTGCCCGGCCCCCTGATTCGATTGTGAATTTTAGCTTGGACCCGCCGAGAAAGCTCTTAATAACAGGCCGTTATTGCTCCGGATTGAATTTGTGGCGAGAGGGCAAGTCTTTAGTGATATGATTTTGGTCACCTTAACCCAATCTTGTCCTCCAGCCTTTCTGTTACCTTCTACCTTTCATCTCGGCTCAAAGCGATGGCATTTTAATTTTCATTCTCATATTAGGAGTGATTTATTTAGCCGCCACTCTCTTTCTCGCCTTTAACACAGATACAGGTTGATACTGGTCGCTGGAAATGTCTTTATTTCTCCCTCGGGGAGTGCTGGAGGTGTTTTTGGCTTTAGATTAGGTTATTGCAGGAATGTTCTGTGTAAGGAGACAAAGCTACAGCAATAACTGTGTTTTTTTCATTTGGAAATGGTGGGTTTTTGATCATTTCAGTTCTTGCTTTGTATGAGAGCAGATTTATTATTTTTTCCATATGGTCTAATAATGTATTTGTATGATCAATACAAACAAAGGAAAAAATGGGACTTTTTGGTGGGGTGGCTAGAAAAAATCCCTTCTTTAAAATCTTTTTAATCTAACCCACTACTCTACCTGTCACGCTGGGGTATTGTGGGTAGGACATATGTGCGTTAACTCCATTAACCGTGACTATAACTCAGGAACCACGATCTTAGAACTTTCACACCAGTGTCACCACGAGGGGGCAGCTATTGAAAGCGCCCAGGGAGCAAAGACGGGGACGGTACCTTGTTCAAGGCAACCTACTGGTGAGGGAATCGAAGCCACAGTCTTCCGAACTGGGGCCACTCCATAACCACTAGACCACCGCTGCCCAGCAGACACCAACAATGTGGCAATTTTGATGTCTCACATCCTAGTCAGGAGAAAATCTGGACAAATGATCTGTTTATATCAGTGGTCCTTAAAGGCTTTTGTTGTAAAGGCCTTGTAGACTTATGCATGTGGCTGATAACAGTGATGGTTTTATATTATTGAGATGCGATTTGGCTGACCATGTCCCATAACCATGGTTAGATTGACGTAAAGCTCAGCCTTGTGGCGTTATTTAGTCCCATTTCCACAGTTTACTGACTGAGGGGGGTGTGAGAACATGGTGAGGGGGTGAGGATGGATTTAACAAGCTTAATGAAACATGTCAGTGTGTTATTTTCCGCCCCATGCCTCAGTCATGGCTAGTGAAAGCCTCCCTGCAGAGGAAAGCCTATTGTTGCGATGCTGGACTAGCTCAGCTCCCAGGGGTCCAAGCACTCCTCGTCTCCATCCGTCACTGCCATCACCAACACACACACACACACACACACACACACACACACACACACACACACAAAACCTTCTGACACTGATGACACCACGTTGCACCCTTTCTCCTACGTCTGACCCTTGTGAAAACATGTAGAAGTGGACGTAGACGATCTGCCCTATTTATCAACCGTGCTTTAAAGAGGGGTCTACAGGCGGGGTTTTCTGTCAGGTGGTCAGTTGGGGTGTCTTAGTCTCCAGGGCTCCGCTGAGCTCAAGGGTCAAAGGTCCTGACATGGGCTTTTAGATACCGGCAGAGGCAGTAATTAACTGGCTGACTGACAAGGGGCTGATAGCAATGGGCACGTCACATCACTGTCAGTGTCACCGCTCATATCAAAAGCTCAAAAGTCGGTCATAAAACATACAAGCTGCTCTTTACATTGCATGAATGGTCCATCATAAGCAGAATGACCGAAGCGTCCCATAGTTCTATTATAAATGTGTCCTTTTGGAGACGAGGTTTGGAGTCGAATTGAGTCGGAACTGTAGAAACAAACATTATTCATTGGTGATAACGATAAGGAATCGATATTTGTAATGCATGTGGATTTTTATAGCGCACTAATGCCATGGACATGTGACTTAATCTATCGGCTCACCTATTTTTGTCTGAATTGCATCACTTTGTTCACACTAAAGCTTTTAAACCAGCATTACGGACTGCTCCACACACTGATGCCACTCTGTGTTGAACAGTGACTATGCTGGTAAGATTTTTTTTCATACTAAATGGAGATAAAGAGAACCTCAAAAAGGGGCAATATATGAATATTTTTTTTAAACATTTCCACATTTTCGACCAACTGTTGATTGGTCCTGGAGGATTATGGTCCATTCCTCCATACAGAGCATCACCCAGCAATGTTCTATTGGGTTACGGTCATGATTTTGATTTGGCCGTGCCATAGCTTTAAATTTATAGCAAAACGGCCCCAAACCATGATGCTTTCACTGCCATATTTCACAGGAGGAATATCGTTCTTTTGCTGGAATGCAGTGCAATCATGTCTCCAAACATCATGCTTCTCGTCAAAGTGAAAAAGTGAAAGTGACAACAAGCACAGCAGAACACACAGTGGAACACTACGAAATTCAGCCTCTGCAATACACCCATACACACACCTGCAGCAGGGGAGCAGCGATGGGAACGGTACCTTGCTCTGGGGTGCTTCACGGCAACCTGCTGGTCTGGGATTTGAACCCATGACCTTCCAATTCTAGGGCCAACTCCTCAACCACTAAACCACGGTTTTAAAAACTCTCACATAATCCCACATTTGGTCTCGGAGTGATCTAGTTTAGGACGACCATTTCTTCAGAGAGGGAACGTGGGCTTGAATTTCCTCCATTTCTACGCAATCTGTTGGTTATAAACTGTATAGAGGTGGTTTTATAACCTTTTTTGATTCCTGTTTTTTTTTTTTTATTTTATTAAATTACTCTCCACAGATTCTCATCCCACTGATTCAAAACACCTGACTCTAATTTCACCTTCAAATGAACTGCTAGTCCTAGATGTTCACCCAAGTTCCTCACAAATGTTCCGTTTTGCATCATTTTGCTCCATAAATGACAAGTTTATCTTTGTTTAAAATTGTGTTTTCTATCACCTTTTCACGGATGAGAAACTCAGTAAATGTTTCAGGTCATCTTTAAGCAGAAAGATAGAAAATCCAAAATTTAAACCGTCACTTGAAATACAAAAATGTATAGTTTCTGGAATTCCAGTTAGTTCCATAACATATTCATTAACATGTATTTACCCTGTATCTCCTTAAGAAAAGTAAGAACGAGCTGTCTGATAGAAACACATTTTTAAAGCAAAGTGAAAGTGACTAATTGTCACTGTGAAGCACAGCACGCAGTGAACCACAACAAAATACGAAATGCTTCCTCTGCGAAATGCTTGCTCTATTTAAAGCACTCGGGGAGCAGTGATGCAGATGGTACCTTGCTCAAGGGTACCGCAGGGTACCTATGGGTCTGTGGTTCGAACCCACCACCTTCTGATCCTGGGGTCTGTCATATTTGTGAATAAAAGTGTGATTAGTTGATTTCTGGAGGTTCATCTGACACGTTAGGACTTCAATCAAGCCTCACTAGTGGAGAACCTTGCTTAGCAACATCAACCTAGATAACATGGGAGATAAAAAAAATCAGAAATATTTTCATGGGGTTGTTTCTAAAACCTCTTTTTTAGTTCCCATTACTGAAATCCATTTACATGGAATGCTCCTACTATACCAATGAACGTCTGATGTATTCTCCTCGGGGATGAGAGGACCACACCAAACCTGGCAAGACAGAATGCTCAAGGAATTACTTTGAAACAGAAACCCAAACAATTTAGACTACTCAAGTTAGCAGGACGAGGGGGTGCCTTTAAATGTGCAGCACTGAAAAATGAATGAACATCGGTTGCAGTTCACACAAACCAAATGATGCTGAATCTCTGCTCCGGCCCGGTTCATCCTCTCATTACATCACTGCATACGGCTTGTCACTGAGCTGTAAGGGGATCCACATGGGTCATCTCCAGAGCCATCCATCCAGCAGGTCCTGTAAAGCATGCCTCATGTCCTGTCGAGACAGAAAAGAAATCGAATGTAGTTTCTTATGGAAAAAATCTCATCACAGCCGTAACTATGCAATTATATTGAAATGGCCTCAGTAAAAAACAACAACACATCGAATTAAAGTGCGAATATAGTTTAGTCATGTAGGTCTTTTAACTCTATGAGTGAATCGAAGCAGAATTCATAAAAGAGACCCACGTTTCCCAGTTGTCTTCCTGGATTCCCTTCTGATCTTTCATATTCAGAGGCATTTTCTCATCTGTGGGCGTTAAACAAGTTCATGATACACCATTGAAGCATGTGTAGGCGTGTGACTCTCCTCATGGGACACTGAAAGACAGGACTTTTCAGTCATCTTTACATCTAAGATATGAGGGCGGGACCACCTTGGCCTGAGAGGTAACAGAGCTCCCCCATAGATAACATGTTCACCTTTGAAGAATGCACTTAAAAGGGGAAAATCTGCAGAATTAAATGGTGTCTCTCCCCCTCGCTGCTGAGAGGGACGTTTTCTCCTGCGGCACAAAAGGGCCGGGATCGCGTTGCAGCGCCGCATTCACCGGGCCACTTTGTTTTCAAATGGTTTTGTTAGTTGTGACACTGCAGTCATCCAACACCTTCTACGAATCTGATCTGTAAAAAGCTCTTGTTTTCCAGCAGCTAACCCAGAAACAGACTCGGGGGGCCCTGCGGATTGTGCAGAGACTCCTCCGGCGATCCACTTCTGGTTGCACCCCGTGCCTCCAGGGCTTCGCCCGTGTTTAAGCAGCTTAACACGGCCACATCAACACACCAGCCGCTGCTTTTGCATGTTCGCATGTCCCGCTTCTTGACCTCTGACTTAGCATTAAGATCCCAAATGCAAACATCCCAGCTCATCTCATGGAGGATAAAAGGTAAAAGGCATCTCAAGGAGGATAAAAGGTAGCCTAGAAAGCCTTAAACCCTATAGATTGGCCCAATTCTTCACTTTCATCATTTCATCATTAAAGAACTGATTCCAGTTACATGGAGCGAGCGAATGATAAGTCCTAGATAGAAAGGTGCCTAAATGTCACTGAGGTGGTACCTTGAAGCGTAAGTCTTCAGGTTAGATAAGATCTTGCTTCCATGTCCCACTGGAGTTATAAGTTGTACTGGTTCCTATGCTCTGATTTGACTTTTCTATTTAAAAATGAAAAGGGATCCAAGGGACGATTTCGACCCCATTAAATAAAAATCAGTTTTTTATTATTGCAACCGCTCTTTGAAGCAAACCGTCTGTGATACCGTATCTTTAAATGTATGCAATCGTCCCCCTCGCAAGAATTGTGCATCATTTAAAATGTTCTCCAGTCTTTATCGTTTAAATACGAACAGGCAGAGCTCCATTTCTGTTGGTTGAATAGGCAGATATATGCAAATCATCTAAAAAGTGTATTTGTGACAGGCTGTTTTTGCATCTTACCTTCTGTTTTTGCAGTGGGAAGTTGTCAGACTCAAACAACTTTTGTTTAATTTCAGTCAAAGTTGGACCATGGAGAAGTCGGTTCTGCATGAAATGGGCTCTTTCTTCCTCAAACACGTTGCTGTGCTCACCTTATTGGTTCTCACACAAAAACACACCATT
Source organism: Hepsetus odoe (assembly GCA_017165825.1). Taxonomy (NCBI): domain Eukaryota; kingdom Metazoa; phylum Chordata; class Actinopteri; order Characiformes; family Hepsetidae; genus Hepsetus; species Hepsetus odoe. The sequence goes on along the minus strand of CM029373.1, from coordinate 26,772,850 downwards.
TCTTCTCACAGTGGGATCAATGAAAGAATAAAACTAAGTCGAGAAGCTTATGAAAAGGATTATTTTGGACAGAGACAACTAGAACAATACGTTTGACCACCTTTGTGCAGCTTGGGAATCAGGAGCTGTGGAAAAGTGCTCTCTCTGAAGATGCAGGGAGTCCTAAATGAGGTTTTCTGTGCTGGGGCAGGAGGGTGCCCATCCCGACAGGCAGACAGAGGGAGGTTTGAGCGGGGGCTCACGGAAGGCAACAGAAAGACTATCCGCTGCATTAACCTTCGGCGGGCCTGCAAGAGCTCTTTCTGCACTCCTCTTTCAGCGGGACCCAGGGGAGGGTAACTGTGAGCTCGGCCCATTCTCCCCGAGAACTTTGATTTCCTATTAGGTTCCTGTGGCCCGGGAGGAGGAGGAGGGGTGCCCGTCGTCTCACGTTTGACGGCAGGCCCGTGCGGGACAATGGCCGGCCCCGGCCTGGATACAGGCCCTTTTGTTAGCCGTGCCATTTTGTTTCTCGCCCCTGTCTCTCTGGCAGAGCGGAGCACTCGCATCACATGCTCGTCCCCAAAGTGCACACTTTTAGACTGGGTGGGTGGATGGTGGCGATGGTTTGGGGAGGGGGGGGGGGTAAGAGAGTGAGAGAGGGAACGCCAGACTGAGTGTCTGTGCATCAGGAGGGCAAGCGGCAGCGACTTACCCTGCTGAGCTCCTGAAATGTTTCATTGGCGAGTTTGACGTCAGATGTGGGATCTGCAGTTTTAACAGTGCTTAAGGTTCTTCTGCTAAAAAGGTTCTCGAGAGTGATGTGATTTTTTTAGGGAAAACTGATAAGTCTAAAGATTTTCATAATGTTAAGGGTTCTAGGTCACATTATATTTGAAGCATCCCCAACAGAAGGTCTGGTCTAATTGTCCAGGTAAAGTTTAGGATTTTGATTTACACCTTTAAACCCAGGATCTTAGGATCAACTTAAAGCTCAGCTGCGTTTTTAAATTACATGCGAAGAAGTTGTGCAAGCACAGCCGCTGAGCTCTTCTGGTGGCAGAAACAGACGACTTGAGTTCACTTCAGTTTACGGGACATTTGTCTGGCATTTGAAGGAAAATCTTCTGCATCTGCAGAGATAGGCCTGAGGAAAGAATGGGGTGTTTAAGGCATTTCGGATTTTGTTTCACAATGTCTGGGATCTTAGCTTTCACAGACTGCTGAATAAAAATGAGGCTGTTTGAGTTCAATTTATCTTTCTACAGATTAGGAGCGTGCCAGGAGAGAGAGAGAGAGAGGGAGAGAGAGAGACTGTAACTGATTGACAGCTGCGGTGAGGCGGCACTGATCTGTGAAGGACCCCTCTGGAGATGGAGGATGTGGATTGAGCTCAGTGACGAGGCAACAGGGGATGTAACAGTTAACCTGTGAGGAGGGGTTGATGATCTGGACTGCGGGAAACTCTTCATTTTTAAGTCAGCCAGCGACTCAGTTGAAAAAAAAAAAGACCGCAGACATACTTGGCTGTAAAAGCCCTCAGTGTCACCTCAACCCAACGAACCCTGATCCCAGAACAGCCACTACACATATTTCCAATATTTAAAGGTTGCTGCAATTCAATAAGAAAGAAAGAAAGAGAAAGAAAGGAAGAAAGAAAGAAAGAAAGAAAGGAAAAAGAGAAAGAAAGAATGAAAGAAAGAGAAAAAGAGAAAGAATGAAAGAGAAAGAAAGAAAGAAAAAAGAAAGAAAGGAAGAAAGAAAGAAGGAAAAAGAGAAAGAAAGAGAGAAAGCAAAGAGAGAAAGAGAAAGAAAGAAAGAAAGAAAGAAAGAAAGAAAAGAAAGAAAGAAAAAGAAGAAAAAAGGGGGAAAGAAAGAAAGAGAAAGAGAGAAAGAAAGAATGAGAGAAAGATAGAAAGAAAGAAAAAGAGAAAGAAAGAAAGAGAAAGAAAGATTGAAAGAGAGAAAGAGAGAAAGAAAGAATGGGAAAGAAAGAGAGAAAGAAAGAAAAAAGAGAAAGAGAGAAAGAAGGAAAAAGAGAAAGAAAGAAAGAAAGGGAGGAAAAGTAAATTGTAAAGAGAGTTGGAATAAGGATAAAAGAAGAGAGATAAACCCTTTCTGTCAGTTTGTGTGTTTAAGTGATTCAGTTTGAGCGGTTCATCAAAATGACTCTTTAATGAACTCTGATTCATCAGGTGGAATCATCACAGCACAGTTTCACCACTGAGACATCACAGCACAGTAAAATCAGAAGCTGCTGTGTGTGTGTGTGTGTGTGTGTGTGTGTGTGTATGTGTGTGTGTGTGTGTGTGTGTGTGTGTGTGTGTGTGTGTGTGTGTGTGTATGTGTGTATGTGTGTGTGTGTGTGTGTGTGTGTGTGTATGTGTGTTTGTGTGTGTGCGGGGGGGTGAGTTTGAGAAGAGGAAGTATTGGTTTCTGAGGAACCTGCTGGCTTGTTAACTAATTACTCAGATTTCTTCGCGGCCCTGGTGTCTCTGAAGTTGGGTAATGCAGTGAGGAAGCAGCTCGGTGTGTGTGCTGTGGTCTCTCTGACTTGAGAGGGGTGCGGTATTCAGACGGCCCAGGCACTGATACACCTCGTCACCCTCCTAATCGACTCGCTCTATGGCCGACCATCAGTGCCAACAGTCACTCTTCTGCCTGTTTCTTATTCCCTTCTTTCAAATGATGACCTGCAACTGTCCTGCTGGTCAGGCCCTCACAAAAAAAACACCAAAACATGTAAAGTTATAAAATCCAATTAAAAAGTAACAAGTGTGTACGTGAATACAGTCCTGATTATTTTGGTCATTATTGCGATTGCTGAACACATTTATAATAGACTTTATATTTAACAGCATTCAGGTTTTCTGTTTTTTACTTACATTTAAAAAGTGGAACCAAAAACAAACTAAATAAACAGTTAAATTAATGTTTTTAATCCCTTTATGATGATTATTTGATGTTTAATAATCTATTGATTTTTAAAATGATCTCTTTTTAGATTTGTAGTCTAACATAAAAATGCCTAATGTAGTGTAGGAATGTAGTCTAACTAAAACATTATTATTATTATTATTATTAATAATAATAATAATACTAATTATTATCATTATTATTGTTGTTGTTGTTGTCGTTATTATTATTATATCTATTTTTAATAGGGTTCCATGTGCTTTACATTTTGCAACAGTTTTTAAAATAATTAGTTGATTTATTCATTGTTAATTGTTGTAAATATCTACATTAGGAAAATTAAAATCTTTAAATATTTTAATAAAAACGTTTTAAATAAAAACTAATAATGACTAATAAATTTTATTTATTGTTATTAAAAACATTTTTATAATATGCAAATCTAATGCTCAGAGGAAGTCAGAATGTGAAGAAAATAAAATGCAAAATGTGCAAAAAAAATTTATTTATTTGATTAATTTTATGATATTCATATAATATCAGTTTGCTCCAGATTTTTGATGAGTGAATTCTCATTTCAGGGACCTTCAAGAAAGCAGTGTTTGCTGATCTCAGGCTGAACTCAAGTCTAAATATTTCCACGTTTTTGTCCATCGTTGTGTCCTGCAGTGTCTGAAAGTGTTTCATTCCACTCCTGTTTGTTTAACTTGAACTGACTGTCATGAGTCACCGGCACTTTACTCCGCAGGCTCAATAGCAGTGACTCAGCCGCTGAAGAACCGTCTAATATTCCAGCCGTTTATGCAACTGCACACGAGTGTGTCTTGATGAGCATGTGACCTGCAGGCCTCCCACCTTGGCCTGTGGCGGTGACCTGGGACCGGGCACTTGCTATGCAAATTTCACCCTTTACCAGTGTAACGGAAACCTCCCCACTGAACTGTGAGCAGGGCAGGCGGTCATGATCCATCTTCATGAAAAGCACGTCCTGCACTCATTTCCTCGACAAATACCCACATGCAATTTTGCACCATTAATAACAAGCAGCTGCATGATGGGTAGGCATGGACCCATTAAATGGCCCAGAACACTGTATGAAAAGATCCACTTGCTTTATCCATCCACTATAAACATATCATTTTGCAGATTTCCTTTGAATAACTCGGCACATATGTCTTCAGAGTGCACATGACCCTTTGTGATTTATACATGACTGCGCTGAAGCCTCAGAAAATGATATTTTAAGCCATTTCTCCGGTGAGGGACATTTATTTGTTTAACCAACCCACTAACCTTTGAGTGAAAGAGTCCAAGCAATAAATGCATGTGCGCTTGTTAGCTTTCTTGTTGATGAAGTCTCTCCAGATCCCCTTACTATCCGCTTTAGGTTGTCACTGCTTCAGCCCTCTCATTATCAGGCCTCCAGGAGCTGGATTGAAGTCCTACTGTGTCAGATTAAAAAATAGCATCGTTAGACAGAAAAGTGTGTCAGTTGGCATGGCTGACGGCATGGCTGGTGTGTCAGTTTGTTAGCTTGTTTGCTAAGAGACATTACTTTTACACCCAACTTATGCAAGAACTTGATATTACATGTGATTTAATTTGACTGTATGTGTTTTAGAAATGAATGTCCTGTTCGCATAGTTAGTGCTAAGCTTCACTAAGTTAAATAATGTAAAAAAAAACCTCACTTGACGTGGACATTGGGACATTCAACTTTATTCGTTCTAGGTTATGAGCTTAGTTAATAAGTTTAGTTTATTAAAAAGAAATTGTCAACTTTAGGGTGAGTGTAAGTTTTGAACAAACATTGTTCATTTGGATTTTTTTATTATATTTCTGTTCATTTGTGTTTTTTCGGTTATTCAGAATTTCACCGGCAAAACTTCCACACTTCCAACTCTCCCTGGACATTGCAGTTATAATTGTGATCTTATTCCTTCCCTGCTAGAAGACTTCAATCCCCATGTGGGACCTGTGTTTCAAAGAATAACCTCATTGAAGCAATTCATGTGTACAAAAAGGGCATTGAACTCATCGAGCTCATCGGTTTGGGGGGTGTACAGGTGAACCTAGGGGGAAAATGAAAGTGGGCTCAGACATGTACCCCTAATTAGGAGAAAAGGGTGGAGGGGTGGGTGGAGGAAAGGATGTGAAGGGGGGTACTGTTGTCTCTGTGCTGGGTAGGAAAGCGACACTTTGTTCCCAGCCTGCCCCACTCCCCTCTGCTCCACCCACGGGATACCTGAGAGTGGGGGTCTCAAGGGAACTGCACCAGGGGAGGCTTTCAGTGACTGTGAAAGGGGAGCAGAATAAAACAGGAGAGAGAAAGAGAGAGAGTGAGGGAGGGAGAGAGAGAGAGAGAGAGCTCCTCACACTATACAGTATCCCTCCCCAGAGTGGGGCTAGCAGGTGAAATATTATCTGCCCAGTCACTGTACAATGGGGGCAGGAGTCTTTAATAGGCACAGGGCCTTCACAGGTGAGTGGGTGGGACGGGCACTTCTCTCCAATCCTGTCGGAGTTAAATGAGTTCAAGACTCAGAGCTGTGAGGGAGCAGAGACGGTTCAGAGCCTCCTAGCGAACACAGCACCCACCATTTCCTGCAGGCAGTTAACGCACTGCAATGAAAACAGAACGAGAAGTTCTTTTCTTTGAATCCAGCCCCATGTATTGTAAGAAGAAATGTTAAAAAGGACAAGAAATCTCATATATTTCACAACTGCCTGTGGAATTTGACAGATTTCCACATTAAAGATGCATCGTGTGTTCCAGAATCTATGAGCATGAACACAGAGCATCACCAGGCTCCAGTTCGTACAGCACTCTGCAGCTCGTGTCCTCACCTTCTCCAAAATCTGAACACATCTCTCCCATTTTCCACAAACTTCACCGGCTGCCCAGTGTTCATATTCAGAACAAGCTGCTTCTCATCAGGTTTAAGCCATGGATCCGCCTCTCCATACCTCACTGAATTACTCCACATACACTCCATCCCACTCACTGCGCTCCTCCGGTACCGGTTTACTCACAGGTCCTAAATTCAGGTTAGCTTCCATGTATGGTAGATAATGTAATATTGCTGCCAATATCTGTGACGGCTGTACCAGCAAGAGTTAAAGGGAAGGCTTACAGGACGGTAGTGAGACCAGCTATGTTGTATGGTTGGAGACGGTGGCACTGATGACAGGAGGCGGAGCTGAGGTGTCGGAGTTAAAGATGCTGGAGATGTTCGTTGGGTGTGATGAGGATGGACAGGATTAGAAATGATATATTAGAGGGACAGATCAGGTTAGACATCTTGGAGACAAAGTTAGAGAAGCAAGGTTGGTGCTTGGTTTGGACGTGTCCAGAGGAGACGAGGATTATATCGGGAGGAGGATGTTGAAGATGGAGCTGTCAGGAAAGAGGAGAAGAGGAAGACCAAAGAGGAGGTTTATGGACGTGGTGAGAGAGGACACGCAGGTGGTCGGTTTGAAAGAGGAAGATGCAGAGGACAGGAAGAAATGGAGACAGTTGATCCCCTAAACGGGAGCAGTCGAAAGGAAAAGAAGAAAGATATTAGACGGGACAGCTCAGGTTGACAGTTTGGAGACAAAGTCAGGGTGTCCAGCATTTGCAGAGACAGTGTGTCCAGCCTTCAATATTATACAGAGATCTTAATGACACAGGATTTTGATTTTTAAGAGTTTGATTTTGACGGGATTAAAAATTAGTATATTAGAAGGACAGCTCCGGTTGGACGATTTGGAGACAAAGTCAAAAAAGCCAGACTGTGCTGGCTTAGACGTGTACAGTGGAGAAACGAGGATTATATCAGGAGCTGCCATGATGGAGAAGAAGGGGAAGGACAAAGAGGAGGTTTATGGATATGGTGAGAGAGGACATGCAGGCCGTTAGGCTGAAAGAGAAAGATGCAGAGGACAGGAAGAAATGGAGACGCATAATCCGTAGTGGCGGAAGAAGAAAAAGACTCTAGAGCTCCAGACTGCAGAATGACTAAATGGAAACATCTCAGGGAAAATGCAGCGATCGGATGCGGATACCGTTCCCCACCTTCCACTTTTCCGAACAGGAATGGAGATCCTGAAACGATGTCGGTGGTGTGTGAGTGCATGTCACACTTTCTTGGCTCTGTCTGTGCCCGTTTCAACACAAAGCGACACCCGAGTGTGTGCCTGCTGCCCTGAGCAGCTCCACAAGGAGTGACCCTCTGTATCTCAGTCGCACGGCCAGCGCTCGGCCCTCACACCTCTGAAGGGGAGCACCATGCCGGATGCAACCTGAGCCGTGAGGAAGCCACCAGAAAGAGTAAATACACCTACAGTTGAGGTGTTTCTTATACATACACACACACACATCCATATCCTCACGAAGAATGTAACCAATGCTCGTAGGCCATTGAGAGCCGTTCTAATTGTCCTCCCTATTGTGTGCCTCCTGAATGGGACGGTTACCCAAGAAGCCTCATGTCGGTCTAGCTACATTCACGTACATTCACTTTGAACATTTCACAGGCTCAAAGGGAGGCACAGAGATGAGAGGATTTAGAAGGGCCTGTTCAGTTTTCCTTTGACAATCGTGAAGAAAGACAAGGGACAATGCTTTTTAATAAGCCGATCATACTCCCTTTATCACGTTATGTCCTTAGGCCGGAGACTAACATTTATCCTACAATCAAGGGCTTTGTTGGGATCATAAAAGTTTTTATAGCTGCTTTTACCTGGATGATTTCCACACACACCTTCACTTACTACATTTTCTTTTTTTATCCTTCGATAATTTGTGATTTTTTTTTTTTTATGGGAGAAAAAAAATTGCATGGAACAAGGATGAACTCGGAGCTATCTGCTCTGCACTGATATACATCATCATGAGGGGAGATCAGACCACCGCTCTCAGAAGCTCATACATTATCTATTGCATTTATTCATCGTCTCGCATGACGTTTTCTATTATTTTGCAGGCCTGCACAGATAATGATCTGTCTAAAAAGGCACTGGAGCTTTTTACCTCTGTTACCTCTGCTGTGCGTCCACAGGTGGAGGGTGGTGCTGGGGGGGAGAAGGCTCAAGATGCTATTAAATTTGCAAGTGGAGATCCAAATAATTCTGTTGTGGTTGGGAGAGGCAACCGATGCCCAATGCACCTGGATGAGGGGATGTTCTCAGTTAGGTTTGTGTGGAGGAGAAGCACAGACCAGATAGTCCACCATCCGAGTTTAAAGGAATAGATGGGATTATCAGGCTCTACTGCCACCAGAACTCCACACCTTTTAACAACCCCCAAACTACAGACTCGACTATCATCTTCAGACCTTTTAATGATCAACTACAGACTCTACTATCAGCTTCAAACCGTTTAATGAACAACTACAGACTCTACTATCAGCTTCAAACCTTAATGAACTCCAACCAGACTCTACTATCAGCTTCAACTGTTTAATGACCAACTACAGACTCTACTATCAGCTTCAAACCTTTAATGAACTACAGACTTACTATCAGCTTTCAAACCTTAATTAACCAACTACAGACTTACTATCAGCGAAACTTAATGACCAACTACAGACTCTACTATCAGCTTAAAACTGTTTAATGACCAACTACAGACTCTACTATCAGCTTAAAACTGTTTAATGAACAACTACAGACTCTACTATCAGCTCCAAACCTTTTAATGAACAACTACAGACTCTACTATCAGCTTCAAACCTTTTAATGAACAACTACAGACTCTACTATCAGCTCCAAACCTTTTAATGAACAACTACAGACTCTAATTATCAGCCCAAACCTTTAATGAACAACTACAGACTCTACTATCAGCTTCAAACCTTTTAATGAACAACTACAGACTCTACTATCAGCTTCAAACCTTTTAATGAACAACTACAGACTCTACTATCAGCTCCAAACCTTTTAATGATCAACTACAGACTCTACTATCAGCTCAAACCTTTAATGACCAATCACAGACTCTACTATCAGCTTCAAACCTTTTAATGACCAACTACAGACTCTACTATCAGCTTCAAACCTTTTAATGACCAACTACAGACTCTACTATCAGCTCCAAACCTTTTAATGAACTCCAACTACAGACTCTACTATCAGCTTCAAACTGTTTAATGACCAACTACAGACTCTACTATCAGCTTCAAACCTTTTAATGAACCTGCCAACTACAGACTCTACTATCAGCTTCCAAAACCTTAATGAACCAACCACAGACTCTACCATCAGCTTTCCAAACCTTTTAATGAACCCAACTACAGACTCTACCATCAGCTTAAACTGTTTAATGACCAATCACAGACTCTACCATCAGCTTAAAACTGTTTAATGACCAACTACAGACTCTACTATCAGCTTCAAACCTTTTAATGAACTCCAACTACAGACTCTACTATCAGCTTCAAACCTTTTAATGATCAACTACAGACTCTACTATCAGCTTCAAACTTTTTAATGAACAACTACAGACTCTACTATCAGCTTCAAACCTTTTAATGAACAACTACTGACTCTACTATCAGCTTCAAACCTTTTAATGAACAACTACAGACTCTACTATCAGCTTCAAACCTTTAATTAATCCAACTACAGACTCTACTATCAGCTTAAAACTGTTTAATGAACAACTACAGACTCTACTTTATCAGCTTCAAACCTTTAATTAACCAACTACAGACTCTACTATCAGCTTAAAACCGTTTCTCTAATGACCAACTAAGCAGACTCTCTACTATCAGCTTTTAAAACTGTTTAATGAACAACTACAGACTCTACTATCAGCTTCAAACCTTTTAATTAACCAACTACAGACTCTAC
>CM029373.1:26713121-26758121 GCA_017165825.1 Hepsetus odoe | reverse complement strand
CAGGTCCGCCAGCGCGCTGATGTAGATCTGGGCCATCTGCAGCGTCTCGTACTTGGAGAGCTTCTTGTCGTTCTCCAGCGCCGGGATGACGCGCCGCAGCTCGTCGAAGGCGTGGTTCAGGCCGTGCATGCGCCGCCGCTCGCGCGCGTTGGCCGCGATGCGCCGCTGCTTCTGCACGGCGGCGCTGCCTCCGCTCGAGCGCGGCGGGGCGGCGGGGTACGGCAGCGCGCGAGCGGCTCCATCCGGCCCGTCCGTCTTCATCCCCGCGCGCTCCAGGCAGAAATTAATAAGTAAATAATAAGTAAATAAAAGAATGAATAAATAACTCCCAAAAAAAAAAAAAAAAAAAAGTCCCCCCCAAAAAAAAACAACAACGCGGGGCTCGTGCTCGCGTAAGGTGTGCTCGCACCTGCTCTACTCGCACCTGCCGCTCGCGCTCCTTCCGCACGAGGATCCCTTTACCGGTGTATCAGGGCGACCGGTTTAAAAGCGGCACGCGCCTGGGAGCCCCCCTCCTCAAGCCGGTCGCGTGGCGCTTTGACCAATAAGAGCGCGCGGGGCAGGCGCGTGTGGGCGACCAATGGGGAGGCGGGTGTGTGTGTGTGTTTTTGCGGGAGGAAGGGGGGGGGGGTGTCTGAGAGACCTGTTCGAGGGTTGTCACACACACTCACACACACACACACACGCGAACGCACGAGCAGAGCGACACGCACACGCGCGCGCGGGAGGTGTGTGCTTGAGTGGATAAAGCGTGCAGGAGAGATGTGATATTACCTGGGAGGGGGAGGACCAAACTGCCAGGTTTTAAGGTTACGCAATTACGCTTAATTAGCTATTTTGCATAATTTGTTCCTTTAAAAACGTCACGGATGAAGAGCAGTCAACGCCGATCAGCACCGGGGTCCGTCATCAATACTTCCCGATCACACTTGGGTGGATCGAGGTGGCCAATCAGCCGCCAGAACATATCTGTTCTGACTCTGCATCTGGATCGGCATCTGGAACATCTGGGAGATGTGTAGCCAGTTGTGCTGCACGTGAGTTCAGGTAATTACAAGTAGGATTTAAGAAAACACCTCAGTGTTCAGTTCCTTTAAAGACCTGGAGAACTTCAGAGACGGGCTTCAGGACCGAACCCCCACCGTGACGTCACTCAAAGTGCAGATTCCTGTGAAATAAAATGTTTATTGAGAGTTGAGAGCGCGAACATGAGGGCCTCGTGTTTGGGTGTGTGTGAGTGTGTGTGAGTGTGATAGTGTTTGAAACTGAGTGTGTGTGTGTGTGTGTGTGTGTGTGTTGCCCTGAGTAACCAAGAGGGAGGGGCACAAACACTGGGCTGTCAGTGGGTCCAGAACTGCAGTCTGCTCAGATCCTGTAGTTCATATATTTTTGGACAAACTCTCACTCACTTCCACCTGCTGTCAGTTTAACTCTACTCACACACACACACACACACACACACACACACACACACACACACACACACACACACACACACACACACAAACCTCTTGAATTTAGAAGATTAACCGCCTTGCTGGACTATTTTATCTTTATTTGACCGTAGTCATTTTTTTCACATCATTTTTTATTATTATTAATAATAATAATAATACTAACACCAACAATTTGGTATCTAAGAAGCTGAGTGTTTTAAAACCATCCTTTTAAAGAGCATTTTAGTAAAACAAACCAAAAATAAACTAAAAAATAAAGGCATTTAAAGCCCTGAAAAAATACTACTACTAATAATAATGCTTCTAATAACAGTGTCATTATCTGTATGAATCATGATGATATTCTTTATTATTGTGATTATGATGATTGTTGCTGATGAAACTGTAACATTAGGAAGGTGGTAAGGTGAAGGTGAAGACTCTCTCTTTTATTCCGCTCTGCTCTGAGCTCGGGCTCTGGCGCCTCGGTCCGGACGGCCCGCAGGAGTTTCCTAAACCAACAGCAGGTTGGATGTCGGTGCTGCTCATTATTAAAGCGTCCCGAACACAAAGGAGACTCTCTGTCCCATTGGACACGCCTGAGGAGTCTTTAGAGAGCGGCCCTCAGTCCGTCTCCGCGGGACCTCGGAGTCTGAGCGCTGCCTGTCCCGCTCCGGTCTCCCGGGAGACACACAGACACGGAGCAGGGAGATCAAGAGGACACAAATAAAACCACCGACAACAAAATTACACACTATACAATACAATACAATAAATATAATCTAATATAATATAATATAATATAACATAATATAATATTAAAGATATAATATATTATAATACATAATATAATATATAAATCATATATTATATAATATAATATAATGCAATATAATATAATATAATATAAATGACTCTATTTGCAGATGATATTCTACACACACTGTGGATTATTATATTTCTATAAAAATGTAAATAAAAAGTTAAGACTCTCACCTCATCGTTTAGGTGTTAAAATTGTGCTGATTTTGTTGATTTATGGAGTCGAGGTCTGTCTTTGCTGCAGATAATTAATTGATGATAAATAAATGAATAAATAAATAAATAAATATTGCCTCTTGCTCTAATCGACGAACAGTGAACCTGTATTGGTGGCACAAATGTCTGTCTGTCTGTCTGTCTGTCTGTCTGTATTTTTGTTCGTTTGCACTTTTGTCTGTCCGTCTTTCTGTCTATCTGTTTTTCTGTTTGCCTTTTTATCTGGCTGTCTAACTTTCTGTCCCTTTTTGTCTTTACGCCTGTCTTTCTGTCTGTCTATCTTTCTGTCTCTCTGTTTTTTGTCTGTTTATCTTTCGGTCTGTTTGTATTTCTGTCTGTCTGTTTGTCTGTCTTTCCTTCTGCCCATCTGTCTGTCTGTCTCGGGCAGTGACGGATTGGCAGTGTTTGGAGGTTCACAGGCGCCACCCAGTGGTCACTCAGAGAGTTTACAGCGGCGCGTCTGTTTCTTTCCAGTTTTATAAACTAAAACTGACAAAATAATATTTCTGCACAAATATGCAGAAATATAACATTAGAACTAATCATTTATTTATTGAGGAACTGATCTAATATTACACAGATATGAGAGATAAAGTTTGTGAACCCCTCGGATGGGCAGTAAAGGTGAAATGAGATGTTTAATAAAATGTTTTTAGTAAATGTGATGACAGTCAGGTGTGAGAGCCCTGTTTCATTTCAAGAACAGAAATTTATCAAAGTCTAATCTTCACAACACAAGTTTTCTGAGCAGAGTTTTTCAGTCTCACACACACACACACACACACACACACACACACACACACACACACAGATAATTTCCTTAATAAATAAAAACAATGAAAAATATAATACTGTTCAAAAATGATGTTCAATCTCATTTTTATGCAAAAAAAAAATTCTCTATATAATTATTATTATATTTTCATTATATTTTGTGTTAAAGTTTTAAAAAAAATATTTAAAGATAGACGGACGGACGGACAGACAGACAGAGAGATATAGGGAGAGCTAGATAGAATGGTAGACAGATAGGCAGATAGGCAGACAGGTAGACAGATAGACAGACAGGTAGACAGACAGGTAGGCAGACAGAAAGACAGACAGACAGACAAACAGACAGATATAGACATATAGATAGACAGACAGAGATAGATAGATAGACAGACAGATAGACAGATAGATAGACAGATAGATAGATAGATAGACAGACAGATAGATAGATAGACAGATCGACAGAGAGAGATAGACAGATGGATAGACATAGATAGATAGACAATTAGATGCATAGATAGATAGATAGATAGATAGATAGATAGATAGATAGACATAGATAGACAGAGAGAGATAGATAGACAGATGGATAGATAGACAGATAGATAGATAGATCGATAGATAGATAGATAGATAGATAGACAGATAGATAGATAGACAGATAGATGGATAGATAGATAGACAGACAGATGGATAGATAGACAGATAGATAGACAGACAGACAGATAGTTAGATGGATAGATAGATAAACAAACAGATGGATAGATAGATAGACAGTTACAGATAGATAGATAGATAGATAGATAGTTAGATGGATAGACAGATAGACAGAGAGAGATAGATAGATAGATAGATAGATAGATAGATAGATAGATGGATAGACAGATAGATAGACAGAGAGAGATAGATAGACAGACAGATAGATAGTTGGACTGAGAGAAAGATAGAGAGATACTTTATTGATCGTGCATGATTATAAATAAAGCTCTTTGAACAGCCTGATCGTGAGGGATTATATTCATTAAATTAGGCTCAGCGTGAACTGATTTAACCCAGAACTTGGCCTTTTGAAGTCTGCGGGACGAGCCTGGCGGGGTTGCCCGTCCAGCGGCCTCGGCTCTTCCTGGTTCACTCGGGCGTGCCGTGACCTGCCGCTGTGCTATTCTGTGTGTCTCCGAGGGCATGACGTCTGGGGCACACGGTCAGTGATCAGCCAAAAACCAAACGCTAACCTTTGTACCTGCAGTGCGTTGCATGGAGGTGGGAGGCTCTCCTTCTCCTCCCTGGTCAAACATCAGAGAAAGGCAGGAAGCGGGGGGCCTAAAGGAAGCCCTCTTAAACTGCCAAGGCAAGAAAACCCACTGTAGAAAACATGTTTATTAGACAAATTATACACAGAAAGCTTCGCCACTTGTAACAGAGGCCTCAGTTTGTTCCATTTGAATAATATGCAACACATACAACAAAATAGGCCTATATTAAATACTGTACATTATAATCAGTTGAAAATGATCAAGTAAATCCTGTACATACTATGTAAGAAATTAAAAATGTTACAGGCTTAGCAAGTTATACATGCTTTGTTTCGTATGGAAAAAAGAGCTCGTCTTCATAAATCCAGAACTTAAGGTGAAATGAGGCCCGAATCCGAACGCCTCGCCGTCAGAGGGCCCGCGGAGAACTCAATTAGTGCAATGGTGTCTACGTAATGTGATGCTCTGCTTTACGTTATACTCTATATCTCCTCTTTAATCCGACCCAAAAATTATCTCCTCATGTAAAATATACATTTTTAACATCTCTTTATTTATACTAAATAAAAATCTTGAAATTGATACTAAATAAAATTAAAAAAAAATTGCTCCTATCGTCATTCAGTAGCCATAGCTTAAGAAAAGTACATCTAGAATGCTGTCGTCAAAAACACTGTTGCTGTTTCTCTACACACGACGTTTGGCGAATTAGTCCGAGGATAACAAAACTCAAAGCTCATTCTAAACAACTAACATTAGTAATATTAATACAGTGTTAGTGAAAACTGGATGTTTTTCTCTCTTTTTTTGTGTTTTTCTCGTTTAGCTCCTCAAAATGTGTCTTTTTTAACCTCTCATCACACCTTGATGGCCTCGTTTGAACGATTAGCACTTAAAAAAAAAAGTTAGATAAATATTACCCCTTAACAGTTACGAAAAAGAAAGTTATTTCAAAGAACTGCCCCGAAAGCGGCCGCGCCCCCTGCTCTTTCGGGACGGCCTGCGGCAGGTACTGGGGACGCGAGGCGCGAAGGTTAAAAAGAGCCCTCCGTCTAAGGCTTGTGTCGAGAATCCCTTTCGAGAAGTTTGAAAGCTTTGACTCTTGACCTCCGAGAGCTGCGGCACCAATCGGCGGCCCGCACAAGGAGGCCATCGTACCAAACCGGGCGCAGGCCCAGGCGTACGGCTGTGGAAGAGCAGGAACCAAAAAAAAAAAGCTTTCCGTGACTCGATGATGCAAACCAGTGAAGGATGATGGCACTGAAGCAAGTTAAAAAAAATCAAGTGAATAAGAACGAAAAACAAGAAAGGAATCAACAGACAGCACTGATCTTTTTTTTTCTAGTTTAAACTCTCTGACCAGACACATTCCACGCATTAAGATTTGTTATAATTAAAACAAAGTCAGTAAAACACATTAAGAAGTCTTAGCTGCATCCCCTCCTTCAACACTTGGACATGTGTTTTTTTTTTTTTATACCCCCCCCCCACCAGTTCTGTCCTTTTCTTCTGCAGAGTGTGTCCCATGTGTGTATGCGTGAAGGAGCCCGGCGGGTGCAGAGCTGTTGGTCACATCTCTTAGAAGATCCCGTTCACCAGCCTCCTGGTCCAGTGTGAGCGGAGAAGTATGCCAGATGAGACTTCTTCAACAAGCCTCCAGTTATTGCGGGTCTGTAGGTCACTCTGCAAAGTGCAGCGTTTGTTTTATCTCGTTTTTGTCCAGAAACAAAACCAAAATCATAAATGTAAACATCCCATTGGTTGTAAGGTTCGAAGTCGTAGTCTCTTTTTTGATGCTCTCCCCACAAACACAAACCTCAATCGTGGAAGAATGAACCAAAAAAAAAAAAGGATGAAGTTATTTGATCACACTGAGAAATTTCCAACCGACCACAACGACAAGAATGAAACGGAACACCATCCTCATCCTCAGTGGGGTGGGCAAGTTCAGGACCAGCGCCCTCACCACTTCCGCCAGCCGGAAACGTTGAAAGGAAGAGACGGATAAAGGAAAAGGAAGGAAGGGATGAGCAAAAAGAAACTGTTATTTACATTTTCATATATTTTTATTTTTTTTGCCTCCGTTCTTCTGGTGGTCTCTCATATGGAGGTGCCCCTGTCGGGGTCGTTGCCGTAGCTGAAGCTGGGGGCTGGCGTGGGCTGGTAAGGGATGCTGGACATGGTCTTGATGGGACTGCGGAAGAAGCCGCCATTGGGTGCTCGCTGTCGGAAAGGCCCCGCGCCCCGCTGGTCAGGCACGGCGCTGAAGGTGAACCCGGCGGCCGCTTTGGCAGACAGGCTGCGGCTCAGCGTTTGGATCTGCTCCGGGATGAAGGTGGTGGTGGTGATGTGGGTGTTGCGGAAGTCGCTGATCTGCTCCAGCGCCTGCCGGGCGGCCGGCAGCGAGTCCATGTCCAGGGGCGTCAGGTCGATGGAGGAGGCCGAGAACTGCTTGTGTGGGCTCTCGTCCTCCGTGCACAGGCTGTTGACCCGACGGTGGAGGTGCTCCAGGTCAATCTCCTTGTCGTCCTGTTTGGGGGGGAGGGAGGTTGTCGGAGAGGAAGGAGTAGTGGAAGGGGGTTTGGGAGTCAGAGGAGGAAATAAGGAAAGAGAGAAAGAGAGAAGAGGAGGAGGGGTGAGGGTTGTTACAGGAGCAGAAGAGGACAGAAGAGATACAGGGGTATAAAGTGAGGAGTGCAGGGAAAGTGTGTGTGCGAACGTAAGAGAAGAAACAAAGGAGGATGGGTTAGTGCGACGTGGAAGCAGCGTGGTTAGCGGGCAATGAAGAAAGTGAAGGAGTAGTGGAGGATGAGTTATGGAAGAGTGGAAATTAAGGTTGAGAGATTCAAGTTTGGGGGAAATTGCAATATTTGGTGGGATTTTTAGTTGATAAGTAGTGAAATGAAATGTTTTCCACAATGGCAGCATGAACAGCATGAACAGATGGGGATTGGGGGGGAGAAAAGGCACAAAAAGGACAAATACTGAGCTCGAGCGAGGAGGGTTTATGGACACGCTTCCAACAAGGGTCTTGGCATGTCTCATAATATTTTCTATTCTCAGGAGAAACATTTCTACAGGACTACAGTCTTAGAAATCATTTTGGGGGGCTGGCAGGCACTTTTAACTGGTATAAAACCTTCCACATCAGTGGTTTTCAGCTGTAGTGATGGAGCTCCACCACATCTATTCCCTCTCCCCCATCCCCTGGGACATCAGCTCATCAGTTCCTTCATGAGCTGAACCAAGTTTTGAGGGTCTGAAACTGTGCAGGACAGTGGGTCAGGAGGACCGGGACCGGAAACCGGTATTTAACGTGGTATGGAGGTTCTTGGAAACATCACCCATCTAATTTCATTCCTTAATGCCATCCAAAGGGAATCCCCAGAGGAAACCAGTTTGAGATCCGCTTCTTTGTGAAACCACAAGTGCATCTTCTCCAGCGGTGTTATTCTAATCCTGCTCACTATTTCCTTCCCTATAATCAGATGATGGGCTAAATCAGACACTGTGAATTATGAACTGCTTAAAATCATGCCATGGCTGCCAGAAGCAGGATAAAGAAACACTGATCCAATGGCATCGCTCAAAAGATCCCTTCCCAGCACCTGAATGTGCATTTTATTTGAAAACAAAGCAAAGGTTTAATAATATTTCTGGTGTAATTGGGCCCTTAATCCAGTCTCAGTGCCTTTCTTTGAAAATGGGAGTTTATATTTGGTTGTCCTGCCAGATCTGAGACCTTTACACTCTCATCAGTGGAGTCTACAGGGCAGAACAACTCTCTGTCTGCAGTCCTAGGATTTTGTCATGATGGCCTAGTGGTTGGATACTCGACTATGGACCAAGAGGTCTCAGGTTCAAATCCTACCTCCAGCACCATCACCATTGGGTTCCTGAGGAAAACCCTTAACCCTAAGTTGCTCTGATTCCTGTAACCAGGAATTAGAAGTTGCTCTGGAGCATCAAGAGAGCTGTAAATGTTAATGTCCAACAGCCGTAGGACCCTGGGTATGGAACAGGGGATGGCCTGTCTAGGGTTGAGAGTTGACTGTTGGCCTTAGAAGAGTTTCTGCATGTGGGCACCTGACCTTACAGAGTAGGAAAAGGCAGGTTTTGTAGAGTAATAGTGGTGAAAAAGTAGGTCCAGGGAGTAATTACACTTTAAAGTGAAAGTTTGGCCCCCAAATCTGACTCAATTTTCAATATTTGGTAGTTGAAAATGGACCAAATCCAAGTCAAATCAACGCTAAGGTGCCCTTCAGGTAGCAGTGAATCATACAGAGTCATAATCAAGGCTGTAGCCATGAGGCGAACCTTGAGTAGTGGGGACCAAATCTGCTGCCAGCAGCATTTTTCATATTGGTAGATACTGGGGAGGGGACATAGGGGAGGAAATATATATCAGAATTACAGCCAAAACCACATAAATAAGCTCTAGTGACGGAAGAAAAACACCCATACATGTCTGGGCTAACTTAGGGGGTGATTTTTCACCAAATTATCCTGTTATGTGTGTGTGTGTGTGAGAGAGAGTGTGTGTCTGTGTGTAGGAGGGTTGTAAGGGACACGTCTTCGCTCTGCAGTGCACTGGCTATTTGAAATATTGTGTATACCCCACAAAATATGTCCTAAATGATTTGAATCTTTGCTAAAATGTCCTTTTCTTAAGATAATGCCATTTTACATCAGTGGAACAGAATTTGGGTTTTTTCCCTCCAACTCTGAGATCAATGGCAGCTTCATTTCAGATATGAATCTAAGCGGCGGATTTTTATTTCAAGGTTAACGGACATAGCTGACCCTTCCTTATCTACGGGGAGGTATTTAAAAGGAACATTATATCAGTTTTTGCAGCGAGATCAGCGGGACGCATCAGACAGTGAGTTTTCTTTCCAGCGTTAAATGTGTTTTCTCCACGTCCAGCTCCGGGCTTACTGGGCTCTCGCTTTTAGAAGAACGGGGCCGAGTGATGATGAGCCAATTTCTTCAGACATCTGATTGCAAATAGCATGAATAGGTATTAAAGGTATTATTTTTGAATAAAATTTCTAATACTTCTGCAAATCTGGCAGTTTCAGGTCAGATTAAGAACCAAGATGGAAGAGTGTGCGACATCCGCCGTGATCATACGTGAGCAGGCAGGCATCAAACGCCCAGATGAAACATTTTAAGTTGATTTAAGTTGACTCCAAGTTGATATTTTATTAGTTCATTATTAGTGTGTGTGTGTGGTTCTGCGTGTGTGTGTGTGAGTGGCTCTGTGTGGTTCTGTTGCTTGGGGCAGGGGAGATTTGAATCCACTACCGATGTGTGCTGGAGGCTTGCTGAGTGTGGAGAGAGGGCCGCTCAGTGTTGGCAGAAGACGGTTCGCGATGGGATGGCGAACGTGTGGCGCAGGGTGGAGTCCAGGGGCGTGGTGCAGCATGCAGGTGACAGGTGATTGGAGGAGGGCCTGAGCGTGAGCGTTATGTCACTCTGAGGCTCGTGGCACGGCTCGTCCTGCCTGACAGACGGCCCGTCGGCCTGCGTCTGCGCGGCCACGAGCCAGCCCACGGTCCGCAGGAGGACAGGAGGGGGGTGGAGGGACGGACGGACAGACGAACGGACGGACAGAGCAGGCAAATGTAAGGGCGAGAGAGGGCGTTTGAGAGAAGTGGGGGATGAGCAGAGAAAGACAAACAGACAAATAGTCAGCACACAGACTTGACTGTTTTTTTTTTTTGTTTTGTTTTTTTGTTCTATGTCCAACGGACCAGATACCTGGAAAGGTGAGATGATAAAAATGGCATTTTTTCATTTCTCTCCCTCGCCCGCTTTAACCCTTCAACACAGAGTACTTATCTACAAAACAAAAATCAAACAAAATAAAGCAAATAAAGGAATGCCGTCGTTTTAGCCGGGGACAGCAAAAAAATCTCACAGCACTTTTTTTTTTTTTTTTTGACTTCCGACAAAAATCACACATTTCTTGAGTAATGAACAACACATAAGATTGCGTAGAGTTCAGCATCCTCGTTTTTATTTTTTGGCACCCTTTCAAGTCCACTAGGACAGGCCAAAATGTGTCCCCACCCTCACTTTTCAGCAAAGCCCTTTGGGGGGTGAAGACACAGGTTTTAATTTTGTGCCGCTTTATTCAGTGCTTCAGATTACGAGGCGATGTTTGCAATCCTGACGATTTAAAGGAGGCGCCACAGTCAGGTTCTGAGGAGGTGATGCTGGACTCCACATAATCGCAACAGCAATGACACAGCAGACATCCAAGGTGGACGGACAGTTTTCGTA
This sequence comes from Hepsetus odoe, assembly GCA_017165825.1. Lineage (NCBI taxonomy): Eukaryota > Metazoa > Chordata > Actinopteri > Characiformes > Hepsetidae > Hepsetus > Hepsetus odoe. The sequence continues at coordinate 26,747,335 of CM029373.1, read as the reverse complement.
GTTATTTTAGGCACATGAAGAGGACACAGCTTGGCCGGTGGCATGGCCTGCTTGCACCGTGCACTCTCTGGCTCTCTGGATCTGACCGGCCGCCTCTCTCCTCACTATTGGCAGGTGGAGCTCTGGGAAAAAAAGCAAGACTGGAAAGAGCGCCCCACTGACACGGGGGGGAACACGCTTTGACGACTTGTCATATCGAATCAGGGTGGAGAGAGAGAGAGGGCCGGACGAGAGATCACAGAGAAGCAGAGAGAGAGGAAACAGGAACAAGCTAACACCGTGACATATGCAGTGTGTGTGTGTGTGTGTGTGTGTGTGTGTGTGTGTGTGCAGGTTAAGAGACAGAGACACAAACACAAATTTGCTCTACTGTTTTGGTGGGCACTCAAGGTTAGCTGGGCGTCGAGAGGTATTAATAAAGCAGTCGCTCTGAAGTTAAGGTGTTACATCATGTCCATGAATGGAAGAGGAAAAGAAAACGGATGCATTTAATGGAAGATGAGTTCAAAATTGATGAAAAGGTCTGAGCAAACGCTAAACACATTACTGATGCCCTTAACGGGACGGTGACTGCAGACAAGGCGGAAAGGAGAGAGCTTTCTTCTTGCCTTTTATCTTTTGCCTTCTTTCAATCAGTTCACTGCTAATATCAAAAGTGATTGATCACTCGAGCGTGAGCCGCGGGCTCAGGCGTGTGTCCGTGTGTGTGTTGCCTGTCAGTGAGCCCTGACAAGCTTCAAGTCTGATGGAACCTTCTGGAAGAGCGCACCGAAGGCCGGATGGCGCCGCAGGAGCTGACAGGAGGCTCGGGTGTGACAGCCGACCTTCCGAAAGCCTCATAAGAAAGCTTTGCATTGCACCTTATGCTGATGATCATATCAAGGACTATTAATTATCTCAAGTACCATATGCTTAGTGATAATTAGAGCATGCACGGCCCCACGGCATCAAATCTACTCTACATATGTTTGCTGAAAAATCTTTCAATGTACAACGTGGCTTGTACATGATGTGTAAATATAAGAGAGTGGGGCAAAATTGAGTTTTACTCTCTGGCTGATGAGCATGCTTTAAAAACCCCTGGAGAATGTTAAAAATATGGAAAGAAAGGGAAAATCTCGGGTTGAACAACATTTCCTTGATGACAATAATTACACACCCTCTATGCAGAACTAAAAATGGCTTTTTTTCTCATTTTTGCACAGTTTCTGTTGAATAGTAGTGTGCTTCGCCCCCCAAAAATTGTAAATCGTGCAGCAAATTTGCAAAAGTGTGACAAGCCAAAGGTCAGCACATTTGGCCAAACTTCTATTATAGTAAACATCAGCTGCTCCATGTGCTACAAACAACAAATGCCAAAGCATCTTACGGAGTCTGGGGTCCTGCAAACCTTCATCCCTCACCATCAGAGATCTCTAACCAGCATTATCATCCTATTAGCCTGTTCATGAAGTGAAAGTGACTATTGCACGCGATGCATATTCCTGCTGTCTGCACTCACATGCATGCATTCACATTATATGCGGTCTCTAAATGACGTGTTTTCATTGTTTTATATAATCTGCTCTTTGCTTTTTATTGTCTGTAAATTATATTTACATTGCATTATTGCCTACTAGTTCTTTATTTCTGCACTTAGGGGTCAGAGCACTAAATTTGATTTATTTATCACTTTATTTGTTATAAATGTTACTATAATTCCATATTTGAACATGAACCTCCCCTTGCAAACGTGCATTCGTTATCAGACGTGCTCCAGCCGTATGCCTGTGAAGCGGTCAGTGGGTCAGTGGCCCGAGGCCAGGTCCATAACAGAGATGGCAGGGGGTGTTGCTGCGTGCGGCGGTGGTTTTGTTGCAAAGCCTGCTGCGTTTGCTGGCAGATGAAAGCTGCCGTGAAGGTTCCCGGGGGTGGGGGGGGGTCACTCGAGGCTGGACCCAAACCCTGATCAGTGATCAAAAAGCAACTTGGAGGAGGGCTGTTTCTTTCCCCCTTCGTTTTTTCATCTGGAGCTGTGAACAAAACAAGTGTTTGCATGCGCTGTATGTGGCGCCTTGGGGCCGTAGTCCCTCCTGTTAAAGTGCAGGGTGTCTAAGGTTAGAGTGTGAAAGGAGCCTGGGACTTGATGTGTTGGCTGGGAGAGACAAACGACTGCAAATGGACATCTGAGAGGACGATGAGCAGCCATTTGGGTTAAATCGTTCCTTCCGGCGGAAGGCGTCCAGGTGGGCTCTTAACAGCTCAAGCCTTTTTCTCCGTCTCTGCGTTAATTTGGAAGAATTGACTTGCATTTGATGTCTAAAGTGGACGGAGAATCCAAATGAAACGAGCCATTTAGACCATCCAAAAGTTCCCATTTGCAGTGATATGGTTTCATCTTAATTGCTAAAGCAGAGATTCTGAGAAGCATAGAAACATCCTGTTTGTTTAGCCAATTAATTTTTTCCAGGCCTTCACAAGCAACGCATCAAAATGGCATCAGGATCCTTTAGCGAAGCAAGCAATTTCTCATAAAACCAGGCTGAGGCCGGGCAAAACATTAAAACCATTCTTCCAGTCGCTGCTTCTTTTGATAGAAATGATCCAGATTTGATTGTTATGCAGTGCTAGTTAAGACATTGATTCTTATAACAGCTGTTTGCTTCATTTGAAGAGATTTTAAGAGCTCCGTTGCAACAAAACTTTGGCAAATGCCTCTTTTTGCTTCGGAAGAGTCTGTGTTTATGTCTCTGTCTTAATGTGATCACGCCCCCGTACAGATTTACATGCTCTGTGTTAGCTTAAACTAGACCCTTGTCTTATTTTTGACCCATTTATTATTTTTCCATAAAGGGAACTGTAGAGAGGCCATTATGTCCCCCTCCACACTGACACGAAACAGGATTCAGTGAACAGCTGAGTGGACGTGTCCCTCATCTGGGTTGAAATTTTTCATACTACAGTGATCATCTCCTCTGCTGCTTGTTATTGTGTGCACCACTAATGGCGAATCCCCGCCTCCCTCGGATTCTCACCTCCTTGGAGGGCACCCTGGAGCCCTTCCGCCTCGTCCACCAGGTCTCCACGGTGGCGATGAGGCAGGACAGCACCACGCCGGCTGCCAGAACGAAGAACACGCCAGCAAAGCTGTGGATGTCCAAGGCATTGCCGCTTTTCTTGGTGCCCACGGCTGAGTACAGATCACACGGGCTGTCCCTGGGCCACCACTTCAGCTTCAGGATGTCCATGTCCCCGTTCTGCTGCAGTTCCAGGATCCTGAACACAGAGCGAATACACACAGTCCTTAAAGCCAGCTCAGAGTGCATGAATTTACAGAATTTACTGTGCTTATCAGCTGACCCTGATGGTTAAGATGGTTATGTTTATTTCTTTTCACCAGAACACGTAACCTGGCCATTGGTGACCCCCTTGCTTACAACTGAGGATGTGATCAGACAAGAAAGGTTCACGGTTGGGGCAAATAACCAGAGAAAATACTGTCTCTGTGTGTGTTTGTTAATAAATTTAAACATATATATATATATATATATATATATATATATAAAAAAATACAAACAAGTTCCGCAGGTTTGACACTGATTTCTTTATTTCTTAATTTTTTTCACGTTTTATCTATAAAATTGGGAATCACAGCACACAGTGAAGCACTGCTTTGCTGCTGCTTTTCACCCTCACACACACCATGGAGAGTGGGCTGCTATTTAATGCTCCCGGGGAGCAGGGATGGGGACGGTACCTTGCTCAGGGGCACCTCAAGGCTACCTAATGGTCTGGGTTTCGACCCCATGACCTTCCGATCCTAGTCCTAGAGTTTTTTCTTTTAACACTACCCTCCTGTCCACTAGTCTGGGTTCTGCCAATAGGCATCTGTTGCTCAGTGGCTAAATTTCCTTTTCCACTTGCGAACACTAGAGGGCAGCATCTCCTCAGATTTGTATGCAGGTGACAGCAATCTGTCTTCCGAAAGTGAAAAGTGAAAGTGACTGTCATCGTGAAACACAGCACACAGTGAAACACAACCAAATACAACCTCTGCTTTTAACCCACACACCGTGCAGCAGGGGGCAGCCATATCCAGCGCCCGGGAAGCAGTGAGGGGGCTGTTACCTTGCTCAAGGGTACCTCAGGACAACCTACTGTTCTGAAACTCACTAACTTCCGATCCCGGGGCCTAGACCCTAAACACTAGACCACCACTGCCACCCTGCCCTGGTGCTCCTTCTTCTCACGATCGGTTCTGCAGAATGTTTACTTGTGAAGGTGGAGAAGGACAACGAGGGCAGCACATCTGAATGATGAAGACTCAACAGGTCTTACTGCAACTCTTCAGACTAATCAAGTGTTTTGCATTGCAGAGCTGTCTCTCAGGACTGACACACACACACACACACACAGACGGATGCATGCACGTGTGTATCCTGGCACAGACACTCATGAATGCACACATACGAACACAAACCTGCATGCACTCATAAATGCTTCGGTAACATTTCAAAGACAGAAAAAGGTAGAAACGACACAACGGATAACGAAACGTTCACGTGTGTGAGCGCATTGCAACTGCACTATTTACACTATATATCTCTTATAGGTTCTGAAAACGTATCGAATGACCTAAATCTGCACCGCACATCCAGATCCAGACTCCTCCATTAATATCGGAAGCTTTAAAGGAAAGAACTCATCGAATTGTTCGATAAAAAACAGATGCCACTTGAGTGTCCAACAAGCTTCAGAAGCAACTAAAGTGAAAGTGACTACCCTTGTCGTTGTGAAACGCAGCGCAGCACAACACGGCGAAATTCAACCCCTGCGTTTCACCCATACTCACACGTGCAGCAGGGGGCAGCTATTGAAAGTGCCCGGGGAGCAGTGGCGGGGACGGTACCTTGCTCAAAGGTACCTCAGGGCAACCTACTGGTTAGGGAATCAAACCCCCAATCTTCCGATACATGGCTACTTGCTGGACATTTTACATCATTTAGAAACAGAGGACAGCATTTTCCTTTCTACGTTAAGCAGAGGGAGTAGGTAAAACTGTTATTAGAAATTAGAAATTGCGAATAAAAGTTACCAATACAGTGAGGATTTTGCATTAAAACATTAAAAAATATTTCGTTTTTTCCCAAGCTTTTGCTCACTGGAAGTGGGTGGTCAGATACAAAAGGTGCTTGTGTCTAATCGAACACATCTAGATAAAAACACCATGAAATAAACGCAGAAAATCTGATCTCTCATCTCATATTCATTTCTTCATCCTGTGATCTCACGCCCACATGTTTGCATAGAACAAAACAACAACAACAACAAACGAGTCGGCCTATCCCGATTGGAGGCAACTGTATGTCCCGGGTTAGATTTGAAAACCCGTTTAGGAAAATCACTGGAACAAAACATTACTGAACGATTTTGTCCTTCAGCGGTCCACGGTTGCTTGGCAACAATAATATATGCAAAACTAATGACATTTCGTGGCCAAAGAGTTGATTTACCGCAATTATGACAAATTGTAGCTTAAATTATTTACTAGAAATGTGTCTTTTATCACATTAGATCTTGTCGGGCGTCTTATAAGATATAAATATGCAAATTCGTAGCTGAGATTATATCGCAGCTTGGAGAGATTTATAGAATAACACCCAGGATAACATCGCTGGAACACACAGCCTCTCGTGGCTTATTGCTTTAATAGAAATACATGATGTAACGGCAGAAAACAAGGAAGAACTGCAAAAGGCCTCCATGACATTTGACTGGAACGCCTTCAGCAGATGGAAAACAAGCCAACATTTCAGCTTATTCTTCATTATATAGAAAGCAAGCCAAGCAAAAGTAAATAATGGCTCCACTGGTCCCAGTAGACTCAGCAGCTCATAAAAATGCAGCCTAGGCCAGATGAGTATTATTTACAGGGATTTGTAACACACACAAAAAGACCTGTCTGTTTTTCACCGTTTCCATTACAGTGATACGTAAATTGTCTGGCAAACACTTGGGCAGCATTTATTCCTCCCATCGTTTGGCATCACTTTTCTCCTGTTGTATTTTGGGAGAGTAAAAGTCGAGCTTTAGCTTTACGGATTGCAGTTTTTCTCCATTTTGCAGGACGTCGTGGAAAACGCTGCGTCCCAAGCTGGCACACGTTCAGCAGGGACACACGTACACGGTTTGTGATTACAACATTCACTTAAAACCGAACGGGTCACTGAGCGCGCAAATCCTCATCCATCCATTTCCTGAGCCGCTCATCCTAACCAGGGTTGCTGGAGCCTGTCCCAGCGATCATTATGGCAAAAGCTGGAGAAACACCTGGGACAGTTCGCCTGTCTGTCATTGGGCAAGTGGTTGTGAATGGTTCGTCTACGTTCGTCATGCACTCCATGAATAAACGTGTGGATCTCTTTCAGCAGCTCATCTGTGATCAAATGATCTGCAACTTATGCAGTCGTTTGCAAAAGTCAAGTGAAAGTGACTATTTGTCATTCTCCTGGTACACAAACAGCAAAATGCTTTTCTAAGTTTAACACATACACACCTGCAAAGAGTTGTGTGCAGCCATACGTCCAGTGCATCCAGGGAGCAGTGATGGGGATGGTACCTTGGGCAACTGGTCCAGCATTTGAACCCAAGACCTTCTGGGGCAACGGTGGCCTAGTGGTTAAGGAGTTGACGTGGATCAGAAGATTGTGGGTACGATTCCCTCACCCGTAGGTTACCCTGAGGTACCCTTGAGCAAAGTACCGACCCCGTCACTGCTCCCTGGGCACTTTCAATAGCTGCCCCCTGCTGCATGTGTGTATGGGTGAAATGCAGAGGTTGAATTTCATTGTGTTGTGCTTTGCTGCGCTTCACAATGAGAAGGGTAGTCACTTTCACTTTCATCTAGGGGACCAGTTGGCATGTTCACCCCGTCTTGGAGCTCTGGTTCCCCCCACAGTCCAAAGACATGCACTTAAGGTGGACAGGAGATCCTAAACTGGCCCCTTAGGCAGGATTGTGTGTGTGCAACTGATTGTGTGTCCACCCTGTGATGGACTGATGGCCTGTCCAGGGTGTTTTTCCACCTTTTGTTCTGAAAACGCTGCACGATTAGCATTAGAGGCTTCGTTTTTTAATGTTAAGCCCAGCAAATAAAATAAAACTCATTCATTCATTCATTTTCTGCCGCTTGTCCCAAGCGGGGTCGCGGGGGAGTGCTGGAGTCCATCCCAGCTCACACAGGGCGAAGGACGGGGGACACACCCTGGACAGCCCATCGCAGATAAAATAAAACTGCGGCTGCAAATTTGCAAAAGAACGTCACATTTCCGTGCGCTCTCTGGAAAGGACACGGTGAGCTATTTTACTGTTTTCAGAGTATGAAAGAGGGGTGCTAAAACTTTAGTACAGCCACTGTGTTCTGTTTGAAATCCCACCTGGGGAGGTCACGCTGAGGTCAGGCAGGATGACACTTTTCTTAATATTGAGTGCTGTGTTTCTGATGGTGTTAACACACTTGACACTGCTGACACAAGTGGGTGGGGGGGTGAGGTGGCGCCAGAGGGGCTTTGCTGAGATTTTTAAAGATCACTTACGGATTGTGCCAAGAACCCTTAGCCATGCAACGCTGCACACGAATTTTACAAGAGAAAGCAGAAAGTGCTGGAGAATATCCCAGGGATGAGGCCTGCCATGATGAAGGAAGCATGTCCCGCCATGTGCAGGAGACAAGAGGCATGAAGAAGGACATTTTTAACACAGACACAGGCTTAATAAACACAGAGCGGCAGGATCGACACGCTCGGAGAAACCAGCCCCTGACAGTCATAGAAACGCTCACTACTACATACACGCCATACCATTCCACACAGGAGGGCTTCACTCGCTAATCCTCGAATTAAAAGCATTTAAAGAGGATCGGACAGACGTCCTTTAAAACGCAGCTCATTCTGTGCTGCGATTTCTCGCATTATGTGCTTCTAATTGTGTTGTTTTTATCTGAGATCTAAGAGTTCGCAGCGTCTAATACTCCTGTTCCGCTGCCTTTCTACTGAATAGCACCAGTGAATCATCTTTCCAACAAAGATTCCTCTCTGAAAATGATTCTGTTCTATTTTATTCTATTCTATTCTAGCTGATTATGTCTTCATTATCTATTATTGCATTAAATTATACTAATGCTCTTCTATTCTATTCTATTCTATTCTAATGGTACTGTAGTCTAGTCTAGTATTGTATCCTATTCTGCACTTTTCTATTATTACACATCCTTCTCTTATATTCTTTTTTGATCCTATTCTATTCTTTTCTGTTCTATTCTATTCTATGATTATGTCTTCATGATCTATTATTGCATTAAATTATACTAATCCTCTTCTATTCTATTCTAATATTTTCTATTCTATCTGATTATGTTTTCATTATCTATTATTGCATTAAATTTTACTGATCATATTCTATTCTATTCTAATGGTATTGTAGTCTAGTCTAGTATTGAATACTATTCTATTATTACACATCCTTCTCTTATATTCTTTTTTGATCCCATATTATTCTATTCTATTCTATTCTATTCTATTCTATTTTCTTGCAACAGATAAAAGGAGTGTTTTTCTCGTTGTTAAGATGCTGCTACAATTCAGAGCAGGAGCAGAAAAACATATACTTTCCTGTCAAATTATATGTGTCTCCATGTGTTCCTGAACACTCCTTTCAAAGTGGAAATCAATTTGATGCAGTGGGGTCCCCATATAATTAATCACTTGAAAACGGAGTGATACAAGCAGGAGAGAATGTAGCGGAGAACCACAGCTCATTGTTACCTCAGTACCACAATTACTTTTTTCCCTCCTTATTGATCACCTGCCTGTTCAGGGGAGCCCACAAAGGCACCGCTTGCCATAATGTGTCGAACAAGCGTTGTAACATTAATGACTCCGCAAATCAGCTTTTCTCTGCAGACCAGCCCTACTTTTGAGAGTCTCCATAAAAACAAAGTTGTCAAAGAAATAAACGACATTTTGAAGAGCTGGATCAGAAAACTCGGTAACGACCTTGCGGGTTTCTCGCAGCTGGTCCAAAGCAAATTAACACCCCCAGCGGCTAATGAATTAACACCCTGACGCTTCCAGCAAATAGGACGGTGTGATCCTCAGGGTATTAACGCCAGGCTGTCCACTGGGAACCAACAGTCCCATTTCAACCTGAAGAAGTCACTGTCTGAGGCCTGATTCAAACTGAAGACAAGGTCAAGATCTGTGGCTTTTTTTGGGGATTTCAAGTTCTTGACACTGAAGGTACCGAAGAAGTTTAATGGGGCAAAGACAGACTTTGGGACCCCCTTAAGAGCCTCTCATCACCCCTTTTCCAGAGAAGTGATCCTAGAATCAGTGCCTTTCAGGATTCTGTTAACCTTCTAGTGAAGGTTAAAGGTGAAGCAGCTCACATTTCTTCCAGTTTGGAATCCTCAAATCCAAGGATGTTTCATTAATGGAGGAGGGGCTCACAACAGAAAAGAAGAAGAAGGACACACCCATTAGGAGAAGAAGGAGGACATGCCCACTAGAATTCCCACTAGAAAAACCAACAATAATTAGGTTTCATCTCCCACCCTCATTTATTTTTGTGAAAGGATGGTCATAGGATGAAAGAAATGAATTTTAAAGAAGCATTTCAATCTTTTTCAGAACAACCACAGAAAGAAGGATTTGTGAAAGAGGAAGATGCAGAGGACAGGAAGAAAAGGAAATGAATTCTCTGCTGTGGTGACCCAAAAGAAGAAGAAGATGATGAAGAAGCCTGAAAGAAAAGACCGTATGCCTAAGTCTGTCTGTCTCTTGTCCTTTTCCCCAGTCCTATCTCTCTCTCTCCCTGTCTCCTTCTCCCTCTCCTTCCCTGTCTCCCCTCGCGCCTTCAACCTAAAGATCCAGCAGGAAAAACAACAGCTTGCTAATTTGCAACAGTCGACATTTTATTTATTTATTAAATTCTCTCCACACCTTGTGCTCTGACAGTTCCTTAATTTGGGCTCTGGGTACTGTGAGGTGCAAGGAGACTGTGCATCAGGTGCTTGAGTAACCAGTATGCATGCTAATGCACAGCTTCAGAAAGGGGGGGGTGGCCATTTTTGATTGATAGGCCCGCGAAGACATCTAACAGGCTGCAAATGCATTTCTCCATTCACCGCCAATCCCTGCAAGCCACCAATCTGAAAACACTGCGCATTATCTGACCGAATGTGGAGATGAGGATCAACCTGGCTTGAGTCCATGTCCATTTGCATGGACAAATGCTTGGCTCTGCTCATGGTTAAATGAGCCCAGATTGGTCTAATCCAGTTGGTAGAAGTATTCCAGGCTTTTCGGAGTCATCTTGGGTCTCTGGTGCTAGGTTCACTCCAGAGTTAAAGAATTTTAATGCCTCTCTCTGCACTGCAGTGAACCTGTCGACTCTGAAATATCTTATAATGGAAGCCAAAGGGCAGTTACTTCAATACCCGTCCACTGGTTCTATTAGAAGCATCTGCCTATTGGCTGTTTCAGGCTCGTTCTTATGGGCAACACGGAATCAGCCGTAAGCTGCCAATGCGGCGGATAGAGATTGAGTCTGAAAATGCTTGAGCTTGCCCCGAAATGCGACAAGCTCTGGCTGAGACCTCGGCTGACTCCGAAAAAAGCCACCCCGGTTCCGCGGTGAGGTGTTTATGGGGGTATGTCTGCTGCAAAACTCATTTCTCTCTTCTTGGAGGAGTGTTGCGGGCAGGGATTTGCGACTCTCTCTCCTCTCGGTCTTGTCTGTCGCGCGGTCCTCCTCGCTCGGCTATCCTTCCTCCTGGGCCCCGCGCTCCGATTAGAGTGCTGGACTAGCCCGGGCTGTTGCTATGGCAACCAGCTGCAGCAGAAATGATCGCATGTTATTAGATGTCTCTGACTGCAGGCGGACAAACCGCTTGATATGAGCAAGGAGGAAAGAAAGGAGGAGGGAAAAAAAGGGGCCGAAATCAACGCATAGATGGTGGTAGTTTTTTTCCCCAGCTGACAGATTCAATCAGGAAACTGGGGAGGCGCCAAAAAGGGGTTCTCTTCAAATAGAGAAAGCCTGTAGAACGCGATCCCACAAAACATGCGCAAAAACCGGGAGTCAGGGATCATCACTCATTAAGGCTCGGCAGGTTTGGGATGGGTCCACCGCTGAGTCTCCCATGCAGGTTACCAAAATGTATTTGTCCAATAATAATAGTCAGTAGCACAACAGTCTTGAAATGTCACGTGTTCACACAGGCATCGTTTATCTTCACAGCCTTTCATACAGAGAGAGGAGAAGCGGCTCCACATGGGTCCCTGCCAAGAGAATATAAGCAGCTCCACATCTGTCCTGCGAAAGGACCGTCGCCACGTCGCGCCAAATGTCAGTGATTAGCAGGTCGTGATTATCACTAATGAGTATACATTAGCTTTCAGGTCAATCCTGTCAGATTTGCAGAAGGTGCCACGTAGGTCCCTGAACAAGAAGACGCCGCTGAATACGTTTCTAACATCAGCACATGAACGCTCATCCTGCACACTTTTCCTGCAGCATTAAAGGCAAAGGGAGCCAGAACATCACATCATAATTTGGATCATTTTAATAAAAATGAAAAGAAATGTACAAATTGAGACTTTTCTCCAACAACCGGACTGGGTTTTATAACTAATGTGATGTAAGAGTGTGCTGTTATATATAAAAATGATGTGGATGTAGTGGAAAAAGAGTTTAGGAGTAATAACGGCCTCTGGAAAAGTCCCTTAGGCAATAGGAGTCGTCTAAACTCAGTAAAATGTACAGTAGATCATCAGGAGGATTGAAGCGCTCATTAAGAGGATACATTTAGATGGAAGCCAAGCAGTAAAAGCTTTTAGATATTTCAACTCATTTCAGCATCGCAAAACTCATAAGCATGGCGTCAACCGACGCTTAACAATGTTTGTTATGTGTTTATCTGCAAAACCGCATTAAAAGATTTGTTTCCAACCAGGCAATGCAAGAAACCACAAACACTGCGTTCATTAAAAATCAGGCATTTTTAAAACCCACTGAGATCACGTAGGGTTTCTTTGGGAAATCCCACCACTAGGGATTGTGTTTGGAAGTGAAAAACGAATGGGAAGGAAATCTTTTAAACGGTTGTTTGTAGACGCATCGGAAATGGGAGGAAAATTAGAAACGATAAGGGAAAAATTTGTATTTATGCTTCCTCTGTATTTTACCCACACAAACCGTGCAGCAGTGGGCAGCCATATCCCACACCCGGGGAGCAGTGACGGTGACGGTACCTTGCTCAAGGGTATCTCAGGGCAACCTACTGGTCTGGGATTCCAACCCACAACCTTTTGATCCTTGGGCCTACAATTTCACTTTCAATTTGGCCTAAATTAGTCCTCAACCTGTCGACTCTGCAGAATGATCTTTCTTTCCGTGTACAGTTAAAAGCAGGGACGTTTCCCGTGGCGGGTCAATCCATCGATATGTTGCATATTTTAAGCCAGCCTCAGTTTTATCAGATGAACCATGTGTGGTCTTGCATTGACTAATGTCTTTTGCTTTTTTCTCCTTTAGGTGAACAGACAGTATAAAACAGTCACTAAACATCAAGGAACAACATGCCTGTTCGGGAACAGTTCCTTGTGATGTCCACAACAAGGGAAATGTCATTTCACTGGTGGAAGAAGAGTGAAATCTTAATGGTCTGCTGGCTGATTTCTGCAGTGGACAAGCCTGACATACATTTTTATGCCCACTGTCAAACAATTGACAGGTGCTACAAATGCTCACACCAGTAATATCCACTAGAACTTCAACAGACAGGCTCCACACAGTGACTGGTACCTGGAAAAAAGTCCATCAGGAGCTCACTCGACACTCCTGAAATATATATGTGTCTCAACAAAGAGAAACCCTCTTGACCTCAATGTTACACCTTCAGCGAAAAATACTTCTGTAAGACTCTCACACTCTCCTCCTCCAGCACACTACAGGCTTAGACACACCGGCCAATGAAAAAGCCACCTGCACTGCAACTTAAACGAAATACAAGCGCAATGCAATGATTAAACATTCAAACAGCAGCTTTTGCTGGAGGTCCAAAAGCACAGCCCACACACAAAGACATGAAGCAGTGAAGAAACAGGTGCAGATGATTCCAGATGATCAGGGGATTCATTTACTGCTGATGCTGGCTGGAACCTCTTTATCTAGAACCTTGCATCTTTGGCACTTTGCAGCTTTGTTCCCATTTCTTTCACTGAATGTAGTTAATATATCAAGGAGCAACCTTCTGGTCTGGAATTCGAACCCATAACCTTCTAATCCTGGGACCAACACTAGACCACCGCTGCTAACGGTGGAAACCATGGGAAGAACATGCAACCTCTACACAGAAAGGACCTGGAGACCCGAACCCAGGACCTTCTCCCTGTGAGGTGGTGGCGCTACACACTGCACATCGTAGGCAACTCAGCGATTCATCGAAAGATGAATGTTCTATAGCTTTTCCATCGATCCGCCAGTTTCCTTTTTCTGTTGGTCATTTGGAAAAGTGCAAACTGTGTTACAGAAAGCAGGATTGTTAAAGTTATGACATGCTATGACAATTAAGATACGCTCCATGCACTGCCCTGATGCGGCAATTCTCAAAACAGAGTTTGTGTGATACAGCTTGGCCTGTTCTCCCTCGCCGATGTTTCACGAGCCATAGGGGATACATTTAGCAAGACGCTCTATTAAAATCAGCACTGATGGCTCCCCAAGAGCCTAACAGTGTCCCAACAGTAATGGCGAAAAATTACATATGACTGTCAATTAATAGCTTGTTTACTTTCATAAGCACTATTACAGACAACGCGGGGCTCTGCAGACTGACAGAAACAAATAATAGGAGGAATGCCCACATACTGGGAGCCATCCAGGCTCCTAATGCTGATGGAACGAGTCTCTTCATATCTTGCAAGAATACAAAGCTGTTAACGGAAACAACACAGCGGGAAGAGGAGTTTATCATTCGGATTTGATATCGGCTCTTTGTTGTGCCAAGTTTTTCGCTGAAAGTAGTGCCGACTCGAGATTAGCACTGAGAGCTTGATGCTGAGTTTGTATTCACATGTGAAGATCCTCATCTAGAGCTGTTGTTAGACATGCAAATTAGCATCGGGTTAACCAAAACCGTTGAGAACTGAGCAACAGTTGCTAGGGATGATGTTAAACAGTCCTTTGATTCTTTCTGCTTACTTAAAGGAAGAAGAAACCACAAAGTGACTACAAATTACCAGACAATGCATTTTAAAGGGTTTAAAGGAAGCCTATACTTAAATACACTGGTCATTTATGAACCACCCACAGTTGGGGCAGTTACCTACTGCTTTATCATTCACCTTCTGTCAAGTCAGTGTAAAGGAACCACCAGAGAACCGAGATCTTATTTGGGTGAACATCCGCAACGTCATAGCAAAAATATGCAACCAAGACTGAACTGCTGGACCACTGATGAAGGGCTTGAGGAAAATCCTGATTCACTCATAGCAGTGCAACACACTGAGCTGAGAACGAGCCCAACATCTGGTCAGAAGTGCTCATCCATGTGGAGACAGATACTATAGTTGTAGGACAATGCGTTTTAAAGCATCAGATGTCTTTGACCTGAGCAGTTCTCCAGATCTTCCTGAAGGACAGTGTTGTTGTCTCTCATTTTCAGTCCAGTCTCTGTACCTGAGCAGTTTGATAGTTCTGTGTTGGTTAATCCACACAGTGATCTACGTCTGAACCTTCAAGCAGAACAAAGCGTCAAACTGAAGACATGAAGCAGTGAAGAACCAGGTGCAGATGATTCCAGATGATCAGGTGATTCATTTACTGCTGATGCTGTGCTTGGAACCTCTTTATCTAGAACCTTTAGACACTTTGCAGCCACAGAAAAAACATTTATTCCTATTTCCTTCATTTAATCTACTCCATATGGCAAAGATGAAACTAAGATGCTTCAAAAGTAGTTTTGCACCAACAGGTTTGCAGAAACAAGGGGGCTCATGACTTTTTGTAGGTACTAGGCAGGCGTTTTTAATAAATGGGCAACTCTGTATCATACAGTACCTTTGGGAGAAGATGTCCCTGTAGGGGCTGCCGTGCTGCATGGCGATGCCGTAGCCTCTGTCAGGGGCACTGTTGCTCACCGTGTAGAAAGAGCAATCCTCGTCGTTAATGGCCACATACTCCAGCACAGCTGCATCCCACACAAATGCAAAGCGGCCATACTTCACCTGATAGAGAGAGAGAGAGAGAGAGAGAACAATATGTTTGAATAAGGATAATCACATTCAAAGGTGAGCGGATGCATGGCACACAGACGGATTCAAAGGCAAATCGAGCGACTCGCCGAGCGACTCGTTTCTCATAATCAGAGCAGGTGCTGACTGTATTGGTAAGACCGCAAAGAGAGCAGAGCGTCACCGCAAAGAAATGAAAACAGCTGTAATAAATGTGAACAACACGGGCCTCTCTTCCCAGTTAATTGTTTGTAGAAATTATGAACACAGCCGATGGTGCACAGAGCAAATAACGACTTTTCATCGATTCGGGCCAAACAAATTTAACAGCTATGGTTGCGTTGACTTTCTGTGAGCGCTGCAACCAATAAAATGAAAATGTGCAAATTAATTTTGCTTCTCGGCAGCTTTCTTTTAAATCAAATTGACTTGTGATGACATGTTTTAGGTTGCCCTGAGGTACCCTTGAGCAAGGTACCGTTCCTGTCGCTGCTTTCAATAGCTGGCCCCTCTGGGTGAAACAGAGAGCTTGAATTTGGTTGTGTTGTGCTGTGCTGCGTTTCACAATGACAAGAAGTCACTTTCACTTTCACCTCTATCAGATATCAATTTTTCCAGTGTACTTAAAGAAAAAGCCTCTAGCTTACAACAAACTGAAGTGTTATTATATTTAAAATATAAAAGTCCTTGAACGAACATAGCTGCTGACAAACGGTGTATACTGTCTCTTGTGACATCCTTAGGGCGCGGAAAGCCAAACAAAGGAGAGAACATGAAAGCCTTGAACGTCGTTTCATCAGCTTCCATTTCTACTGGGTGCCCACACAGTCTGCAGGATACAAGGTGAGCCAGTCACGCTAAAGAGACCCTTTCCTCTCAGCCAGAACATTCCAAGGTGAGGGCTTATGCAAAAAAAAATAAAATAAAATTAAAAAAAATCAATGGGCCCTGACCCCGGATGGCTCCCTTTTAAAGTACAGCTGGACCTTCAGCAAAGTACCTTTGAAGATTGCATGTTGAGGGAGCCGGTATTAAGCCAAGATTGATGGTTATTGCCTCACTTAAAAGTCAAACCTTTAAAAAAAAACCCTCAATTTTGTTTTCTAGCCGTGTATCTGACATTTAAACGTTATCATGGCTCGCTCATAAAATTTTCACACACCCTGCAATCGGGATGCGCTGGGAGATGTGAAAGATCGCTGCATCTTTGAAGAAGTGGCCGATGCATAAACGGGCATAAATGGCTGACGCGTAAACATGCATAAACATCTCTGTGCATCCTGCCCGGATGGAGCTACAGGTCCTTTTAAATTGCTTTGCATGCTTGTTCAAATGAAAATCTGCAAAGCTCACTGATGCCTCCGGGCCCCCCTGCGGATTTCTCTTCATTCCAGTTTTCTTAAGACAGAAGGAGCTGTCACACCTCTGCAACCACAGCAATCACCACTTCAGCAGTTCCTGAATTTGAAGTAGGCTTAAACAAATGTCTTTCCTCCTTCTTCCTGTCTTCCGCTTACAAGAGGATGTTAAATACACATTTAAACGATCACTGGTTAAATACTTTTTTTGCAAAGGCAAACAGACACGTTTGTGTCAGGAGGTGCGACATCGTGGCAGAGCTTCGAGATAAACATTGCCATCTAAGCCGTTTCAGAAAGGAAGCGTGGAAAACAAAGAAAGGACGGAGCTCTTTAAGAATCACCACAGGGTTATGATGTGCTCAACCAGGAAGATAAACAGCTCGACAGCTTAAAACTCTCATAAAGAGACAGTATGACTTGACTCTGTCATCACGCACAAAAGGTTCCATTTTTACGCTTAAGTTTAAGCAAGGGAAGTGAAAGTGAAAGGGACTACTTGTCATTGTGAAGCACAGCACACGGGGAAACGTGACGGAAGGCAACCTCTGCTTTTAACCCAGACACACTGCTCAGCTGGGGGTCATACTGGTACGAGATTCAAACCCACGAATCTTGGGGCCGAGTCATTAAACGCTAGGCCACCGCTAAAGTGAAAGTGAAAGTGATAACCCTTGTCATTGCAAAGTCACAGCACAGCACACAGTGAACCACAACCTCTGCATTTAACCCATGCAAACACCGTGCAGCAGTGGGCAGCTATTGAAAGCGCCCGGGGAGCAGTGACGGGGACGGTACCTTGCTCAAGGGTACCTCAGTGTAACCTACTGGAGAGGGGAATTGAACCCACAATCTTCTGATGCGGGTGCAACTCTCTAACCACTAGACCACCGCTAAAGACTTCAGCCTCAATTTTCCACGAACAGTTTTCCGAAAGCTACAGATATTATGTGTCCAGAACCTCAATCCAGATTAACCCATAGTCCAGATTTGACGTCCGATCCAGAGGAACTCAAACGGCTTCTCTGAACTGAGACAAACGCTGTAATGTTCTCCAGCGTTCACTTTTCCTTTCAGCTAACGCGTATTCATCTGCAAATACCGCCTCAGATATCAGTAATACGTTCAGCTCTAGATTTCTGCCTTTTAGTCCCCATTTAGCTTTTTTTGTAATAATCCAATGTGTCCAGAGACTAAATCCACATAACGAAGCTCCAGTCTAGATGATCTGTTAAAACCAAAAGACCAAACGTTGCATCTTTCTTGAATTCTTCAGGCCTGAAGTGTTTGAACACAAGTTCATGCTACATCTAATGGTGAGTTGGAGTTATTTAGAGAAGCAAAACACTTCCCTCCACAGTTTTCCAGCAGCGTGTTTATTCCTGCACAGCGCAAGTGACCGCGCCGACCCACTCGGAGTCTGTGTGGTTTCAAACATGAAATAAATTCGCCAACAGTCCAGATGCTGAGTCATACAATCCATGCCAACATGCCCACATCTCACAAAGCTAAAGCAGTGAATTCTCAAACCAACCTGTCCAAG
Source organism: Hepsetus odoe (assembly GCA_017165825.1). Lineage (NCBI taxonomy): Eukaryota > Metazoa > Chordata > Actinopteri > Characiformes > Hepsetidae > Hepsetus > Hepsetus odoe. The sequence goes on along the minus strand of CM029373.1, from coordinate 26,729,162 downwards.
TGAAGTGAAAGTGACTATTCGTCATTGTGAAACAGCACACAATGAATCATAACGAAATGCATCCTCTGCTTTTTATCCATTCAAACCGTCCAGCAAGGGGCAGCTATTGAAAGCGCCCGGGAAGCAGTGACGGGGATGGTACCTTGCTGAAGGGTATCTCAGTGCAACCTTCTGGTGGGGGCTTTGAACCCATGACCTTCATTTTAAAACCCCATTAATGGTAAAAAAAAAAATCTTCACTCGAAATATAAGCAGCACACAAAACTCTGACCGTGCCAAGCTCTGAATCTCCACAGAAGACGATGCATCTGCAGCACTGATTCATGCGGGACGTCCTGTGAGGTCTAAAGCAGAAAAGTGGGTTAAAAGGTAGAAAAACCGCATGGTCATTAAAGAGCTGGACGTTTTGGATTAGAGAAGATCCGAGCTGTGTGCACTAAAGCTCTGCTGCGTTGTGATCCAGCACACGAAGGAGCACAATGTGAACCTAATTCTGTGTGTTCCAGCAAGTGGCTAAAAATACTGGCCCTGCTTCTCCCTCTCCTCTCTAAGTAACTGTGTAAGAACACTGAATTGAAGACGAGAGGCAGGAAAGGAGTGTGTCCAGCCATACCGGAGGCGCCTTTTATTGATTCCAGTTCAATTGAACTCAGGAGGCGAGGGCGGAAAACATGCGGGCAGCACAAGAGCCACGGCCACAATAGAGCAGGTCTGCACTGGAGGCAGAAAACATAAAAACAGCCTCTTATAAAAATAAAGCCCTTACTAGAGCTCTTTGGAGTGAAGTCACTTTTTTAATTCCCTATAGAAACTTTTTCCAGCTGCACATTTTTCCTTTTCTAAGTTTAAAGGACCTCCCATTGCAACGAAAGGCCCCATATTTATATCCACACACGGGTTTAATTAATATACTTCATTTCAAGACGAACGTTTCAACTGGTGGCCCCGCGTCCTCATTTTTAAGGCAGAAAAAAATGAAAAAAAAGGGCTCAAGACTTGTGGGTGCAAATTTCGGATGCAAATTCATCGCATTTCGTGTAAACGGAACGAACAGCGGGTAGTGTTTCCCGAGCAGATTTTAAACACGGACAGGAGGGTGCATGATTTCATGTTTTCACATGCGATGTTGAATTTTGGTATTTTGTCACCCCCTCGTGACACACATGCAGCCTTTAAGTCAAAGCCAAGAGCCGATCGGGGACGAATGCCGAGGCGGGACTGATGGAAAGGTGGCCGGTCTTCCAGCTGGAGCGCATTAGGACGAGGCCGATGGAGCATTTCTCACGGTGAGAGAACTTTCGCCCCACAGCCATGGCAATCAGGAGGGCTGTGATTCTAATTGTGCCAAGGTAATTATTTCAAGCAATTTTCCCTCAAACAACCGCTGCTCTGCGCATCCTAATCAGTGCATTTTTCCTGAGGAGGTAACACACACACACACACACTCACGGGCCTGCTCTCACAAGATTCATAATCACTACATTAAAGCCGTTTAAAAGCCCCCCCCAACGCACAAACACACGCGTGAACGTTGGAGTCGACGCATTAAACATGACATTTTGTTTTACCAGTGGCGATGCAGCTGAACTCATTTAATATCGAGTGATCAGCGCCAGTCTGGCTCCTAATTACAGCGAAGTGAGCCGAGTCTAAAAGTTGGTCAGGCGTATCAGCTCTTCAACTTCAAAGTGAGTCGCTGCATAGAAACGGCAGGATTATTCAGGTTATTACAAAGTTCTCAACTCATCAAAACTGTGGAAACCAGCGGGGAAGAGCGGTTTCAACATACAGAGCGATTTTCTTTTCGACTCAACTGTGAATACATTATCCAATGTGGAGGAATTTTAATAGAGAGGGGCACTAAAGCACTTTTTTTACCGATCTGGATGGGCCAGACGGGATGCCGTGATTGGATTAATAATGCTAGACTAATTCCCAATTCGGTTTCCGTGTCAGAGGTGGGAAGTAACAGTGTACAAACGCTTGGGTACTACAGTGAAAGTACTTCGAGTGCTTCGCAGCCGATATTTTTACCCAAATATCTGTTCATTTTCAGAACAGACTCCTTTAGACCGAACGTTCGGATTCCTTTAGTCTTTATTTGAGAGGAATTTTAGATTATTTTTCTTTGACATCTTATCCCGAGCGACTTCCATTCCCCGATTTTAGGGACAGTCCCCCCCGGAGCAACTTGGGGTTTAGGGTTTTGCTCAGGAACCCAATGGTGGTAGAGCTGGAGGTGGGATTTTGCAACCTATTTGTCCATAGGCATATTCGTCCACCACCTTCCCGACATCAAGATCCATTTCAGACTAAATGGACAAAGACACAGATGAGACGGTCCCTCTGTGTCCATCGGTGCAGGACAGATGGAAGGCAACAAACATGAAAATCATATAAGAGCTATTTGGTAGAAACTCAAAATCTTTATCGTTTAATGTTTAAAATAATATACAAATATAATATTTCTGAAGGCAAAAACGGTAATAGCCTATAGTCTTCAGCCATACCCAGTGCCTGGTAGCAGTGATGGGGACGGTACCATCCTCAAGGGAAGCTCAGGGCAACCCACTGATCTGGGATTCAAACCCATGAGCTTCTGATTATGGGGCCTAGGTCATTGGTCATTGTGAGACATAGCACACATTGAACCGCGACTCTGCTTTTCACCCACACACACAACGTGTCCAGCAGGGTGCAGCCATGTCCAGCCCAGGGAGCAGTGATGGGGACAGTGCCTTGCACAAGGGTACCTCAGGCCAATCTGATTCGAACCCACGGCCTTCTGAGCCTGCGTCCCTAAACACTAGAGCATGGATGCCTCTGAGAAACCAGGCCTGAGAGTGAGTTTGTGCTGTTTGCGTTCATGATGCCCCTCAATACACTTTAATTTTTTACATCTGCTGCTCTTTTCTCCTTCTTTAGTCGGAAGTTTTTGCACCCAGCCAACACGCCGTGTCGAAAAGTTAGTCTGAAGTGCCACGGCTGTTTTCGCGTGGCCCATTTTACTGTGCATTTCCTTGCTTTGAAGCAATTCTCAGATATTAAGGGCTTGATTTATTTTCTTGAATTGTCTTAGATTGTGTCCTTCCCCTCTTCATATTACATCCAGCATTTTGCGCAGATATTGGCACAGCAGAGATTTTGGTACAGTCTTAATGTTCCCAATATACGGTGCTGTGCAAAAGTTTTAGTAAGCTGTAAAAAATACAACTGAAAGGCTTTTTATTGGAGCGCTGAGCTTTTTTTGCTCCGAATATGATGACAATGTGATGACAATCAATACGAAACACAATTATATGTAGAATTGACTGAAATATAAATGTAATATTATTAATCATTGTAATCATTACTTAACCTCATCCTCAGGAAATCTCAGTTGTTTTCATAAAGCCTGTTCATAAGATATAAGATAAGACACTCTTATGACTTTTTACTTAGGATTGGAAGGTCATGGGTTGCCCTGAGGCACCCTTGAGCAAGGTACTGTCCCCATCACTGCTCCCCGGGTGCTTTAAATAGCTGCCCCCTGCTCCACGGTGTGTGGGTTAATGTAGAGGGTGCATTTCGCTGCGGTGTCTGTCAGTGCTGTTTCACAATGATAAAATAGTCACTCTCACAAAAAATGGGTACAATCAGTTTTCCAGATTCGTTTTGTTCTTTGACGGCCACGTCCATGTTCGGAAGTATTCCTTAAAATGTCATTACATGGGTGTTTCTATCAGTTCACATTAAGCGTTAATAAAACACCACTGTTTTAATGCTCTGCCATTACTGTTTACACAGACCTTCATCAGGTCTACTTTTAAAAGGTCATCAGCCCAAGTCCGAAACACAATTAGCACAGGTGTCACCAACTTAGCCGGAGAAAAGAGCACTTTCATTGACTAAGGAGGACGTGCCTGCTGGGAGGAGATCCGGCTGGGTGGCTTTTTTTGTTGCTCTCCTGCTGAGCCTTCTTGAGAAGACTCCAGCATTGTAGGTCTGATCTCCTTGAGCTTAAGAACCACATTAGAAACCGTTTCATCTTGGTCCCGGGTTTGGTGTCACAAAAAAGTTTTTCTCTTCTTGTCTCATGCAAAGAGACTCTCCATTTGATCCGTTTATCTGGGCATCTCTTCACTGATTAGGCCCTTGGTGTAAACGTCAATGCAAATGCTGTAGGAACAAAAAGGCTGAGTCATTGCACAGACTTCCTGATGTCTGTGCAGATTGCTCAGAGCAAAGGAGTCACTGAACATTTAGGGCCTGCCGTACTGCAAAAAACAGCAAAGAATATTTAGCAAAAGAAAGAATCTGAGCTCACAAGATGGTTAGTTTGTGGTGTACACTAGATATGTAGATATTTCTCCATAGATGTTGCTTATTTTTACTTGTTTATTAGTTTGTAAGGAAATTTGGCTCATCTTATTGGGGCAAAACTGGCAAATAATCTCTATATCTGAGTTCAAAAATGACTTTTAACATTATTTACTGGGAGTCTCACCCATTTTCTTGGTTAATCTACTAGTTTTGTAATGATACAAAAAAGCATATTCGCAAAATATATGCATTTCAGAATTATTGCATAAAACTTTTTGCATTATATTATAAATCTTGCATTTTCATTTTCATCTCCTGTAGGTGAGATTCTCTTTCTTTTGCAGGGAGCACATTTGAAATCGCTCAGAAGCTCCTGGTTTGAACTCTGAACAATGATCAGAAACCCCTGGCTTAGGCACACCAGGGCAGCGGTGGTCTAGTGTTTAGGGACTAGGCCATTGGGTCTAAAGCTTTCGGGTTCAAATTCAGCTCCAGCAGGTTGCCTTGAGGTACCCCTGAGCAAGGTACCGTCCCCAACACTATTCCCTGGTTGCCGGATGTATGGCTGCCCCCTGCTGGACGTGGTCTATGGGGGAAATGCAGAGAAAGATTTCGGTTGTGGTGCTGTGTGGTGTGCTCACAAGGACAAACAGTCACTTTCACTTTCACTTCACTTATTTGACGTTGATTTGACAGCAATCAGAACACATTTCACAGTGATCCAAACCCAGATCAATGGGGATACGTCAGGATGGGCATCTGGTGTAAAACCAAATAAAAATTTGGAAAACGTAACAGATTTCCACACCGGATCGGTTGAGGATCACAACGACCACCACCAGTTCTGTTAGCCTACAGAATGAAAATTGAGCAATCGTTGATGGAAGGAGAAATAGAAGAGGAGGACGGCATGTCCAGAGGCTTGCTCAAAGGCATATCAGGGCAACCTACTGGTCTGGGATCCTGGGGCCAACAAGGCCACTGCTGCCCAATAAAGGCAGAAGAAGAAGAAGAAGAAGGAAACTTATGTACCCATGTAGCTCATGTTCCATCACTAAACTATGAATCTACACTAGATGTATGGAAACATATGGAGGTTTTAACCAGGAAATGTGGAACTTTGGTAAAGCAAATATCGGGGCCCACACTTCAGTCTGAACTGAGATGTGAATTCATTTAGTTTTAAGAAGCCCTGTGTCACAAAACATGACAAACATGGTTGCAAACTTCTGTGTAGAAACAATGTCCCTCGTTACAGCACACTTCCAGACTGTGCTGCGTACAGAGCGCCGGCTTCATCTTTCTAATGTACTTACGGCTGCTAAAATGAGATGCTAATATTATGCAGAGAGAACAGAGTGGGGTAACATTAATTGGATGTGTTTGGAACGGGACAGCAGAACAGCAGCTCAACCCAGAGACGCGCGTTGGGTGCGGGGGACGTCTCACACACAGGTGGCCTGCACCCGACGGAGGCGGCACAAAGAGACATGGAGATATGAAGACTTTCTCTCCTGCGCTTCTCCTCCTCCCTAATTGGCCTTGAGCTGTCATTAGTGGCTTATTTCTCCTCGAAAACTAAAGAAAAGCAATTAATAGTTTATCAAAAACCATATGCAAATGGGCAAACCTCCACCCAAAGACACAGGCTGATAAGAGAGAGGGGAAATAATTAGGGACAGATGTTTCAGAAACAGTCCAGGACAGCTCACTGAGCTAGAACTCCAAACACAATTACTAATACGGCATAAAAAGGGTTTTTTTTATGGTCCTGATGCTTCAAAATTTTAGGAATGCAGAATTTTATTGCTTGTCGTGCAGCGTTGGCCTCCGTCTCGGCGGAACGTCCTTCAGGATGGAACATAAGCTGCGGAGCAACGTGTTTTACAAAGGAGCGCTCTCCTCAGACAAGGGCAAAGCGAACCGCTGCTGGCATCTTTTTGGCCTGTGCCACAGAAATCAAGACTAATTTTTGTCTTGGAAGACGTACGTCTGTGTCTATTGTGACGCACAGACAAAGCTGATGTTGCTTCGCGCACTAGTGAATAACCCTAGAAGTCAATCGCACATCAAAGATGCATCAAAGAAAACCCACCATGGCATTGTGCAGTACCTCTCCCATGTTTCTGATGAACCTGTCAAGTGTGTGCTTTTCAGAAGCAATGGAAAGAGAACACTCTTGTCAGAAAGCAGGAGCTTTGAAAGCAGGCACAACAATGGCTGTGATCGATGGAAACAAACAAAAAACAGATACTGCATCGCCCACGTCCTGGTTAGGCCCAAACTTTTGTTTTATTTAAAGCGGCACTTTGTATCCCTGGGGATTTGAAGACCTCTCTTGTGGTAAACATGCAGTCGCAAGATGAGGATGAGCGTCTTTGTAAAGGCAGATGCTGCAAGTGCCATTTGAAAGTATCCTCCATGTTTAACCTGGCAGCAGCATTAAGTGAAAGTGACAATTTTTCATTTGCACACAGTGAACCATCACAAAATGCATCCTCTGTGTTTAACCCACACACATTGTGCAGCAGTGGGCAGCCATATCCAGCGTCCGGGAAGCAGTGATGGGGTCGGTACCTTGCTCAAGGGCACCTCAGGGCAACCTACTGTTCTGGGATTCAAACTCATGACCTTCAGATCCAGCAGCCTAGTCCCTAAACCCTAAACCACTGCTGTCCCATTAGAAAGGCAGTGGTGAGACTAATGTTGGGGTTAAATTATGACGATGGATGTCAAACAACCATTTTTGACACCATGGAAGGACACAACATACAATACTACAGTTTGCAGTATGTTTAATGAACAAATAATAAAATGATTAATTGAATTTTGCAAATTGTGCCATTAATTGAATTAATTATCAAAAACAGTTTTATTGTTCTAAATAAAACTGAACATGCTAACTGTTACAGAGCGTGTTTTTCCAGTGGAGTGTGTTTAGGAGGTCCAGAGTTCATGCACAACTGTTTTCACTGGTTTCATTAATAATTTAATGTTTGTTTGCAGCAACTAAAGATAAATGAAGCTGATTGTAAACGAGACCCTCTAGTCTTACGTAAGAAACAGGTTACGATATGGCAAAACTCTTGTTTTCCATTGGACGCTTCTGATGCCACATGGAGTTCGAACGAAACATTAGGCACATGAAACAAACACAATGAAATGTCTTTCTCTCAATCCAGAAATTAAAAACGAGAACGGCTATAGCAAGAAACAAGTGACTTGATAAACAGATGGACAGCACAGTGGATAACACCCAACACCCACCACAGGAATCACTTTTACATGGCTGAAAGTAATGCAATGTACACGTTTTAGCACCAACCACTAAACTCAGCAGAAAGTCGTGGTCCCACCAGACTTTTTTGGTGTTTCATGTTCTAGAATTTTTTTACCAGAAAGAAGACATCATGTCTTGCCCTCTAGTTTTTGCGATTAGGTTCTGAATTTTGTAAAAACTAGCTAATTTTGGCACCAAGCAGAAGTGAGCAAACCCAAAGTAGCTCATGTAGCTCAAAGTAGTGCTTTTTGAACATCCACGCTAAAACCCTGAAACCCGCAAAAAAGTTGGTAAAAACCTCCAATTTGCAAAGTGATATTCTACAGCCCTATCATTTTCAGAGCTTGGAAATGGATGCAATGCACAAATACACACACACACACACACACACACACACACACACACACACACACGCCTAAAACTGTGTCCACTCCAAAACTCCAGAGAAATCTGAGCTGGCATCTCAGATTCAATGAACTGATAACTGCAGCCCTAGTATTTAGGGATTAGCCCCCGTGATCGAACCCCAGAACAGAAGGGTGCCCTGAGGTGCCCCTGAGCAAGGTATGGTCCCCATCACTGCTCCCCAGGCGCTGGATATGACTGTCCTCCTGCTGCACGGTGTGTGTGGGCCAAACACAGAAGATGCATTTCGTTGTGTCTCACTGTGTGCTGCGCTGTTTCACAACGACCGATAGTCACTTTCACTTGCCTAATTTAAGCTTCAGCAGGTGACCTCTGGCAGCTTGATGACGTCCCTTTTCAGCAAAATAATTCTCGCACGGATCGAAAGGCCCTTCATTAATGAAAAGACCAGACCCTTTGGCCAGCATGTCCTCTGAGCTAAACACACAGTTTCCTGCCAATATTTGGACTGAATCATCATAAACAGCCACACCTGGTCAGGACAAAAAGAAGTCCTCGTCTTTCCTCCGCCATCAGGCAATAACAGACTGTACTCGCTGAATATTCACTACTCCTCTCAATTATGCTGCCGTCCAGCCGCTCTCCCTCTCTCTCCGTTGCACTTGGCTTGTCCCTGTTCAAGTGCTCTCTCTGTTCATAAATAAAAGGCTACAAAGCACTATAAAGGCAAATCCAACCTCGAAAATGAGAGTGTGTATAAGCCTCTGCATTTCTTTGATCTTTTCCGCCAACACACCGGTGCAACAAATAATCCTCCTCGGAAGCAGCGGGGGGAGGAAGATGATCCGGGAGTGTGTCTTTTCAAGTTCCCACACAAAGGAACTACAGCTAATGCAAGGAATATGGCCATGCAGCTGCAGGCTAAGCCTAAGATGTGCATGTGTTTGTGTTTTTTTTAGGATAAAGCCGTTTGACCTCTGTACAGGCCTATTGTGTTCCCCCGCTTTGCCTCTTTCTGCCCTGCTTAAAATGGGTCTAATATATAGCGGAGGCGGGGATATGCTTATAGGTTATCGCTTTTGGCATGGAGAGCTTTTCTACTGGTTTCTGTTCACCTCAAACACCATACTAAACAGCAGGCATGGTTTAGCTGAGGCTAGAGTCTAAGCGCTTCCAAGAACGATTTCCTCCAAGGCACGGCTGTGTGATGAACATTTATGGGTATAAAAGTAATGCTGGGTAATTTCTTAGGCTATATATATATATATATTCAAAGACAATGAAACAATAGCCATATATTGTATTTTGGTAGGCACTTTCAATCATTTTAACCACTGTACACTAGGTGGCGATGTGGAGCTTCTGCTGTGTGTAACAATATCTGTCCAGTGGCTTAACAACTATCCCCCCCATGAATTATTTTCAGTCTAGGCTTCTCTCTATGTGAGGACTTTAAACTTTAAATTTGGCTCAAACGCCACAAAAAAAAGTCTTTTTCAGGCTTAGGCATATTTCCATAACGAGAAAAGCTTCTGCATTACTGAAGACAGGATTCCCAGACCGCCGTGCGATCAGTGCCATTCATTCAACTCAACCAGTGAACTTTCTCCTGCTCCGGTGTGTCTGCCAGACAGCCAGGGAGAAAAAGTCTAGCCTTTCAAATACAACTATCAGGAAATCATAACCCAAGTCCAAATGAATCATTTCAGTGCTGGAATTAGTGAGTAAAAAAGGCAGATGGGACATCCCTTCATACCTAGCCTAAGGGACAGAGGTGCGGGGGGTGGGTGGGGGGGCACCATGATGAGCATCCATGACCGAAGTGTCCATGGGTAAGACACTAGAAAGTGAAAGTGACTATTTATCATTGTGAAAAAACAAAATGCTACCTCTGCTTTTCATCCAAACACACACAGGGGCATCCATATTCCATGTCCAGGGAGAAGTGACGGTACCTTGCTCAAAGGTAACTCTTTACCTACAGCTGTGGGACTTGAACCCACGACCTTCCGATCCTGGGGTCCCTAAACACTAGACCACCGCTTTACCCCCAGTTGCCTACCCCCCTGCTCCTGAATTCACTCCCAACTGTTCACAGTGTGTGCACGGTCATTTCATTTGATTCAATTTCTTTACATTTTTACATTTGCAAATTTTTTTAAATTGCAAATATCTAACAGTTTAGATCTACAAACTTTCATCAGACAGCAAGGAAACCACAGAGCAGTCAGAGTCATACTAAAGTCAGGAACTAATCCTTTGTTTCCCGAAAAACTACATTTAGCGTCACGTTTTATTAAAACAAAAGGGACACTGTACCATTTATAACCTGCTGCTAAATGAATATTCAGCGTGTGCTAATTGTGCTAATTAGCATAAGCGGAAAATGCAACAACCGATGCAAAAGGGCTTTCTGTTTTTCATGCTGACTGTTCGATCCCTGGTATTATGGTGCAGTGGGTGGCACTGTTGCCTCACAGCAAGAAGGTCCTGGGTTCAGCTCCCAGACGGGGAGGTCTAGGTCATTTGTCTGCATGCATTTCCTCTGGGTGCTCTCGCTTCCTCTCACAGTCCAAATACATGAACATCAGTTGGACTGGAGGTGCTAAATTGCCCTGAGTCCCAGATCACTAAGCCACCAGTGTCCCAGAAGAGTAGTATCCTGCCAGTCAGAGGTGGAATCTGAACACACGCCACCAGGGAAAACCACAAATGCACAGTGCCTTGGACCACACGGCCATCCTGACATCTTTAGGGATTGTTATTGCACCATGTTCCACTGCTGGTGCGAAGAGTCCTGTCCTGACGCCAGGCTTTGTATTTTATTGTTCTTCTTTTAAACATTAAATCATGAAGGTAATAATCAGTATAATCATCAGAAAAGGTATAACTAAAGATCATGCTGTGCCTTTGATGGTACATTTACATTGTTTTTGTCTTGCAAAAACCTCACTCCATGGCACATTTTCTTTTCCTGACACTATCTCTCAAACAAGCTGTTGATCCCAATGCATGCCCCTCCACCCACGAGCTTCTAACACACTATATAAATATATATATAATGAAAATGTCCCTGCAAGATCTGTTGATCTTTTAGATAAAAGCAAACTTCAGGGCTGTGTGTAGCAGTAATGGAAGCTCACTTGCATTAATGCTACGTTAGCGGTATGTTAGCGTGGGAGACATGGGTGAGTGTAACTGTGTCAGTATTTATAGGTCTCCAGTATATTGTCCTGGCTATGAAAATGAAAGTGACTATTTGTCACACAGTGAAACACAATGAAGCCTCTTCTTTTCACCCATATACATCATGCAGCTATACCCAGCGACTGCGGAGCAGGGATGGGGACGGTACCTAGCTCTAGGGTACCTTGGGGTAACCTACAGATCTGGGATTCGAACCCACAACCTCCTGGTCCTGGATCCCCTAACCACTAAGCCACCGCTGCCCCATCAAAGAACATCAATGAAAAATTAAAAACAAAAGCAGAGCAAAAACAATCAATGATGCTGTTACAGCCTCACATTTTTAAGAGGCCTATATTGTTGAGGAGAACATCTTCATGTAGAGGGTCAGAGTGTGTGTCCTCACCTCCTGTGTGTGTACCTGCCATGACGGCCCACAGGACTCGCTTCTGATGGAGGGAACAAAAGGTGAAACCCATCGAGGACTGGTGTTCCCTCTGGACATGTGCACACACATAGGCTTCCAGCTCACACATGTGGACACAGAGACGCATGTTCAGAGACATGCAATCCCTCATGGTCCACATACAGATCATACTTCACACAGACGTATGCCTGAGGCCCACACACACAGTGTTATATTTTTAGAGTCCTCCTCATTTCTCATGCTGCTCTCATCCACTGCATTCTCAGTGGCCCTCTATGCCTCATGCTGAGCTTCTGCCCAACACACACAGTCACACACTTCACAAAGCAGGCGCTTGCTGAGCCGTGTTCATCGTGTTCGCTATTTCAAGGAGACAAACAAAGACCACCGTTTATCACAGAGGGCATTCAGAGTAGCCGCTGCAGACTCATTAGGCTAAGCTTAAGAAACAGATGGATCTTATGAAGAATTAAAGTGCAAAAGTCTTGAGTCACCCCTCAGTTCTTCATGTTTTGCATCTAAAGAGCCAAACTTTAGTACTGAGGAACAGTTCTCCAGATCTTCTGAGAGACAAAGTTTTTGGCTCTCATTTTCAGTGCAGTCTCTGTACCTGAGCAGTTTCAGAAGTGTGAGATCATCTCCACAGAGCTTTGGATTGTCCATCAAGAAGCCTGGAAAACTGCTCCTGAAAGTGACTTGAAAGCTCGCCTAAGAGAGTTCAAGCTGTGCTGAAGAAAAGCGGTGGTCGAAGCTAATCCACTTTAAACCACAGTTCATTTTGAAAACTGTCAATCTTTCAGTTTGATTGTCTAAGACATTCTTGGAGTCCTGATATCTCCTGATGAAGATCAAATGGCCTTACTCGCCGGGTACCTACAAACAACAACAACTCATGACAAATGGAGCTTTTCCGCCCGGATCTGAGACACCGCCGAGCGTCAGACGGCTTTTACAAATCATACCGACTCAGAGCTGCACTTGTCGGCAGGGCCCTAAATCATGACACCATGATCATATATCACGATCGAATAATTAAAACTGTGAAACACATGAAACAATTCACGTTTTTCTCCACTTTGACAATTCATTTATATTCATACGATGCTTTTTACAGCTAGTGAGCCAAACACGACAATGTTAATGAATCAGTCTTTGGGAGGTTATGTTTTTCTGTCACAGTACATCCCCAAACTCCTAGTGGATAGGGAGTTGGCCACAGAATCGGAACCCTTGAGCAAGGTACCGTCCCTGTCACTGCTCCCCAGGCACTTTCAATAGCTTCCACCTGCTGCACGGTGTGCGTTCGTGTGCATGGGTTAAATGCAGAAGTCCAATTTCGTTGCGGTTCACTGTGTGCTGTGTTCCGACGATGACAAGAATAGTCACTTTCACTTTCACCAATCCACCTCAGGTTTAAAAAAAGCAGAAAGCAGGAAAATAAATCAAAATCTAAACAGATCTGAGCACCGCGCCGTGCATTGTTCAGTTTAGGATTTTTTTCTTTGGATGATCGTTCATGCTTATTTTTATCCCTTTTTTAATGTACTATTTTGTTCGAATCTTTTCATTTCTTGTTTTAATGACAGCGCTTTCAATTACTGCAAAGTACAAAAGGTGTTCAATTAGCTTCTCTTTCAGGAAGGGCGAAAAGTGATTAGACTTAAATAGTGTAAAAAGTACTCATTAGAACGGCTCTAATTAAAAAATAAAAGTTCAGGTTTCAAAATCATGCTGCTGTGATGTTCTGATGCTGTAAATCTGCTTTGTGGTGAAGATAGTAAAAAGCACTACATAATAAAACTGACTCGACTTGTATGGTTCCTCTGAAAGGCGGCTTCAGTTTGTGTTTTTAATCTGACGGGAGATGATACTACATTTAAAAGTGAAACAAATGGAGTTCTCTCGAGACTTCAGCCGGCCAGGTTTGACTTGACTTGACCTTTGCAGGGTAGACAACCTGTAGATGTTTTCTACTTTAGCTTCTGTAGGAAATATTTGAGCTGCAACTCATCCAGTCCAAAACAAAGTCTGACCTCAGGTCTATTTCACATTTGGATCCAGTCACTGCCTCTGCCAGAGGTTTCCGGTCAGCAGCTGGATAACTAAACAAAGCGCAGCTCAACAGAAGCAAGCAGAAACAAAACATCCGAGTTCACAGATGCTGAGCTCATGAGGTTTTAGGGTTCCATCAGAAATGCATAACAGCTTCCTGGATGTGAATATTTTGATTATTTTTCAGTGGTGAAGAACTAGGTCCCAGGCTCAGAAGGTCATGGGTTTGAATTCCAGATCGGTAGGTTACTCTGAGCTACCCCTGCACAAGGTACCGTCCCAATCACTGCTCCTCGGACACTGCAAAGAACAGAAAGTGCCGCCCAGCCAACTACAAAACCTTTAGGGGCAGCGGTGGCCTAGTGTTTAGGGACTAGGCTTCTGGATTGGAAAGTTGTGGGTTCGAATCCCAGACCAGTAGGTTACTCTGAGGTACCCTTGAGCAAGGTACCATCCCCATCACTGCTCCCCGGACACTGGACATCGCTGCCCCCTGCTGGATGATGTGTGTGTGTTAAATGCAGAGGATACATTTGGTTATGGTATGCAGTGCTTCGCAACTTTCACTTTCACTTTCAGTCCCATGTTATATTTGCATTTATGTTATCCAGAGCGAATTCCTGATTGCAGGAACAGTCTGGAGCCATCTGGACCCTGGAGCAATTCAGGGTTAAGGGTCTTGCTCAGGAACCCAGTGGTGGTAGTGCTGGAGGTGGGATTCCAACCTGCGACCTCTTGATCCAGAGGTCTGTAAGTTCCCTCGGCAGTCGGCAAGTACCCTACATCTAGACCCCCTCGCCATCAGCTCACAGGCTTGTTGCTAACGCCAGTAACAAACCCTCTCTTCCACCACTGCTCAAATATGACTGGCTGATATCAGCTACCGTTTCCTGCATCAGCTGACCGAACGACTCCGAGATCCTTGAGCACTCAGTTGTCTGTTCCTGACCTGAAGGTGTCAGTAAAGTTAAACCGGAAGCAGTGTAACTCACTGTGTTATAAATATGTAATTACATTTGAAGACGGTGTAATAACTCAGGGTGAAGGAAGCTGAAGAGAAATGTAAATATAATGAGATAACAAGGCAATGATTACATATCGGCTTTGTGCGCCGTGTCTTTCTGAGCAGAACCCTTGACAGTAAACTTCAATGAAAAATGAGATATAGTGTCTGCCAATTCACTTTATACTGGTCTCGGTGTAAGGATTACCTTACCCGGAATAACCCAAGCAATTATTTCTGACAGCTCTCTCTCTCTCTCTCTCTGTCTGGGGAGAGAAAAAGTGAGATGGATGGATATTCTGGATATTCTCATCCCCTCTCTCTCTCAGTTCAGTTTTTACTGCTGTGATTAAGGTACTGTATCAGGACGCTGAGAGTGTACGGAAAACGGTCAGGGTATAAGGTGGTCCGTTCCCTGAGCTGTTGCTAAACAGACTTTGCACCGAATAAAGGCTTTGTTTTGCCTCAGCGTGATACTCAATGCTGAATTTTGTGCTTATTCAGGCACGGTACCGATTTCGGTTAATGGGCAGTCAGACATTGACAAGGCGCCTGCTGTACAAGATTTTAGGCAGGTATCAGCTGCTAGGGCGAGCTAGCGGAAGAGGGAAGTCTTTGCACTGGAGGATGGAGGGTATAAATAGTTTATTGATGGGTATGAGTTTGAAAAAGGGGTGGAATTAAGTAACTGGGTGTCTACCTTGATGAAGCCGTGCACCAGAGGAATTAGGAGGGGACAGTTGAAAAACTGGAAGGAAGATTAGGAAGATGGAAATGGACGGTCTTTAAGAGGGAGGATTATGGGTGATCTGATCGCTTTGTTTCTTTGGCATCAGCGGTCGAGTGTGATTCCTCCTGATGGACAGAAGAATCACCCGCAGGACGTTTTTTGGGAAAGACTTTTCTGGGACCTGCAAGATGTGCTTTTCTAGCTTTTTGACAAAAGAGGACAAGGACTGGTTCAGCATAGTTGCTTCTTTTTGTCCATGGATTATTACATTTTTGCTTTTAAACTGGATTGCATCACTTGAGGAACTGATTATTTGGGTTTTTAATTTTTTTTAAGTGAAAGTGACTATTGTCATAGCACAGCACAGTGAACCACAAAGAAATTGGACCTCTGCATTTAACCCATACAAACACTGTGCAGCAGGGGGCAGCTATGAAAGTGCCCGGGGAGCAGTGACGGGGACGGTACCTTAAGGGGTTAAGCACTAGGCCACCACTGCTCCTATGGGTAGTAATTACTATGGATTAATTAAGTTTTGGTCGCTGTTTAAGCCTATCAGACTGGAATCTTAATCTGGGTCTTCTCTTTTCTGGATATCACTCATTCTGCACCTCCACTGTGGTCAAACTCCAGCAGCTGGTAGGTGCAGCTGGTCCGGACCATCAGGAATATCAGGGCTGTGATTGGTTTGTGTG
>CM029373.1:26663121-26703121 GCA_017165825.1 Hepsetus odoe | reverse complement strand
CGACGTAACGGCATGTAATTAGCGAGGGAACGTTTGGAGGGAAAATCACTCATACCTTACAAGCATCATTAAGCCACATTAGCTCATTTCCCTTTTGATAACTTAATTCACAAAACATCAAGGCTGCCTTCAAAGGTGTCCGCGACGTACAGGACGCGCCCGGGCTATCGCTGGGAAGTTTAGATTCGCTCGTTTGAATTCACTTTACTTTTTGAAGTTTCCACTTTTTTCAAGTTATTTGCTTTAATAGCACTGTGTGCAGTGCAGACTGGGACATGAAAGGAAAAACACAAGATATTTTACATTTCAATATCGCTCCGCAGACAACAAGTGGTTCTTTAATGGATAATGCTTCTGGATGGCATTATTATTAGCACCCTTAATTTTCTCCCCAATTGAGTCAGATTGTTTCCGAAGTCCTCCATTTCATGAACTTTGGGAGGATGATGTTCACATTTAACAGTCATTTCTGCAGAATTTTCTCACCTCAATAGCTTGGAAGGGTATAAGTTAAAACTATAGCTTACAATAATAATAATAATAATAATAATGGCAATTGTAATAATAATAATAATAGCAATGGTAATAATAACAACAACAATAATAATAACAACAATAAAGATGATAATGGGAATAATAATAATAATAATAATAATAATAATAATACTATGATAATAATTTTATTCATAGAGCACCTTTCATGCAATATAATGCAGCTTAAGGTGCTTTACATGCCAAAATTAAGATAATTGTTCCCTAAAAATAAAAATAAATACAATAAATACATATGATACATATGAAACCTTTTGTAATAACAGATATGCAAAGTTCTAGAAAAAAATCATACATATAGATAAATTAATCAACTACAGCAAATGTATAGATACAGTTAATATAATTTAATGTTATTTGGGACTAAGATAATTGTTAACTTCTCCAGGTCAACATCTATATATATATATATATTTATAGCAGAAAGAAAATGTTTTTAGCTGTTGTTTTTTATAACGTTACAACAACATCAGCTTAATTTTTAATTTCATCACTTTAGATACATTTAACATTATCCTCCAAATTATCCGAAAAAATATTGTTTTAGAATCAACCTTGGGTCTAAGAGTTATATAAATGTAAAATGATGAGGATGATGATGATTATTATTATTTTTATTATTGTTATGTGCTTCATTGCTGGCTGCATTTGATATAAAGAGTGATTCCATGTCTTTCAGGGGTGGGTTTAGTTTAATAACTGTATAACGATGACTCCCTGGTCACGTTCTGTGAGATGTTTAGCTGTACCTTGCGAACTCCCTCCTTCGAGTCCTCCACGTTGTTGTCGGCTCCTCCGGTGCGGTTGATCATGCGCCACATCTGAGAGTACATGGGGTCTCGCTCAAAGGGGTTCATGCCTTTGCTGCGTAGCTGGTCGTACACGGCCGAGTCCAGCACCGTGCCGTACGGAAGCTCTGTCTGCTTGGACAGGTCCTGCAGCGATCTGCAGAAAAGAAGACAGATTATTCAGCATCAGCTGAGCGCCATCACCCGGCAAGGCTTTAATGCGAGATAGACGCTGATGTTGCTGCCAAAAGCACGTCTGCAATGTAGAAATCTGATCCAACGTGTCAAATTTAATATTTAAAAGCACATGTAGAATTTAGTCTGCTTACAATGTGGGGTTGCACAGTCTAGTTTAGACGAAATGACACCTTTGATATAAATATGAAAGTGACTACATGCTCGATCGAGTGATCAATGATATGAAACAGCCTTTAAATCATAATAATAATAATAACTATTATTATTATGAAAGTGACTATTTGTCATTGTGAGCACAACACACAGACACAGCAAAATGCATCCTCTGTATTTAACCCACACACACCATGTGGCAGTGGGAGCAGTGATGGGGCCGGTACCTCACTCTAGGGTACCTCAGAGCAACCTACTGGCCTGGGATTCAAACCCACAACCTTCCCATCCTGGGGCCTGATCCCTAAACACTAGACTACCGTAGCTTTTAATTATAATATCATTATAAAGATAAAATGACTAGTACTACTATTATTAATAAGAATACAATCATCATCATCCTCATCGTTATTATTATTATTATTATTATTATTATTATTAATACTACTACTACTAATAATAAAATATACACAGTACTGTGCAAAAGTTTTAGGTAGCTGTGAAAAATTGTTTATTTTGATTAATTTACAAAATGCAAAGTGAGCGAACAAAAGAAAAATCTAAATCAGATCAATATTTGGTGTGACCACCCTTTGCCTTCAGACCAGCATCAGTTCTTCTGGCCCCACAGAGCCCTGATCTCCACATCATCCAGTGTGTCTGGATCACATGAAGAGACAGAAGGATGTGAGGAAGCTACATCCACAGAAGATCTGTGGTTAGTTCTCCAAGATGTTTGTAATGACCTAACGACATCCTTCAAAAACTGTGTGCAAGTGTACCTAGAAGAACTGATGCTGTTTTGAAGGCAAAGGGTGGTCACACCAAATACTGATTCGATTTAGATTCTCTTTTGTTCATTCACTGCATTTTGTTGATCGATGAAAATAAATGATTTCTGAAAGCGTTCTTTGTTTACAGCATTTTTTGTTCATACGCAAATGTTCTTCATTTCTCAACATCATTTGTAGAAAACTCTGATTTGGAGAAGAAGGGATTGTGCTCCGGCCCCTTCGTTGTACCGCCTTTTCTGAAGGAACCAACAGCAATGGGAGCAAACTGACGAGTTCGAGGACTGCTCGAGTGAGTACCTTTGTTAAGGCATCGCCCAGGCGCTGGCCTTTGCCTGGTAATGGTTAACCAGGTTACCATGGTAACGACTCCCTGCTTGTAAAAAAAAAAAATCCACTTACAGTTGCTTTAAAAAACCAATCATTCACTTATCGATTCAGTTCATGCATACTACAGCCAGACCCCAGACCCTCGCATGAGCGTAACTGAGACTTAAAAGATGTGACACGTTTGTTGTGGCTGGCACAGACGAAATCACCGCCGCAGCAGCTGTTGGGCTGATTCAACGCGTCCGGTGCTCCAGACGGACATCATGCCCACAGAAAGCCGTCTGCTGTACATTTTAGCACATCCTCAGACCACAGTGTCAGCTTTCACACATCCAGCGCAACAGCTTCGCCTTTCAGGGTAAACTGTCAGTCCCAGCTCTCCTACAATCAGGCGAAGCTGAGCAGCAACAGTGCCGTCAGACATCCCCGCTGTCATCACTACTTTACTCAGAGTTCATCGAAAAGTTCATAGAAATTATGTCTGTCCTTTCTCCATCTTCCATTCTCAGAAGAGACTCTGAACCCATTTGAGAAGAATCCTCCACTCCTTTTATTTTCCATCACCTTCCCAACATTCCCAGATCCGTTTCGGCTTAAATGGACACGGAAAAGACGGAAAGAGACGTGAGAGAGAGGACGGGGAGAGTGGACGGTGGAGTTCAGGCGTGTGTTGAGTGTGTGTTGAGTGTGTGTCCGTGACGGAGAACTAGTAGAGACGGTGATGAAAGTGAAGCGGTGAAGTTAATGTTGATTATTTTCAGTAGATTGTTTTTATTGGAGTTGAAGTTCGAGGCTTTAATAGTCTTTAATTCTGTTAATATGGAGTGAGATTCAGTTCACTTTCAGCACAGACGCTAGAGACGTCCCTCAGGAGACGCTCTCACTTTGCTGTTTACTTGCCCTGACTACATAAGTAGTCTCAGTCCTTTGACTGACAAGTTTCTGTCCTTTTGACTTCCGTAAAGAATGTGTGGACCTTCGCCACCTTTGCATATTTGTATATTTGGCGTGGTGGATGATGAACACCAGTTTGCACATTTTTGTTCCTTTATCAGAGTAAACATGACCATATGAGCCTCTGTGTTAACCCTTACTGTCATCCCTAACAGGCTTCATTCATTCTGCACTTGGTTTGTTGTTTCTTTTCATTTATTCATGTTTTAAAAGGGAGGCTGACATTACGAGGCTCAATAAGAATGCTCTTGACTGCTGAACTTCTGGGAATTGCAAGAATCCATATCAAATATGTAGTAAAAATAGCTTGTGAGGGTTGAACTGGTGGCTGCACGAGAGATTCTTCTTTTAAACCCTCTAATTATGACTAAATATGCACGAAAAGCAAGGGCCAGGTTTGTATCAACAGCCATCCATGCTTCTCTGCCCCTTTCTCACATGCAGGAATGCAAGATGGTCTCCATAACGTCTGGTTAGACTCTTTAGTTCGTCTTACATCCAATTAAAAGTTGACCATGGAAGATACTTGGGCATGAAAGTAATATTTGAGTTAAATAAACAGAGAAACATAATGAATCAACGGCACCTTTGGACGAAGAAAAGCCACTGCTAATTTAAACATCGCAACTTAATGTACGGCAAACACAAGGCGCTTACATAAAGTAACATGTAGCTGTTAATGAATCTAGCCAAGGTTCCTCAGCTGCGATGCAGCGATATCCCTGCAGGTTCCACAGTAGCGATGGTTCTAATTGGACCCTGACGAGGAGGTCAGTGAGAAGATAGATTTGCTTCTTCAGAGATTATGGCACGAAGCTGAGCTGGCTTTTAATTTGTTGAATATTATTACATTAGACAGCTGTCATCATCTTAACATCCTCTTCTTGTGCTTAACTCCAGTGGTCTGTTAAGGTTTAATGAACTCGGCCACAAATGTTAAACTTTTATCGCTCCCAATTATTCTCCACTCTTAATTCCCTCATCCTAAACATTAACGATAGCGTGCGGACTAGAGGGTCATTAGACAGGCCTGTGGAGCTCATAAAAGCCATCTTCAAGTAGGCTGCAGTGACAAAATATGCCACAGGAGGGCAAAGGGGTGAGTAAGAGGTGCATCAAACTTATTTTAAAAGGTCCAAAGGATGGGATACCTGGTTTACCACCTAAGCATCCACATCTGCAGTTTATTCTATCCCATGTTAATTTCCTCCCAGCCTGCTCTCTCCCTCGTCTGTTTTTATCCCTTCACTCCTCACGGCCTACTATTCCCAGTTTATTCTCTCCCAGTCTATTCCATCCCAGTCCCTTCCATCCCCAGGACATTCAGTACCAACCATTCCTTCCCCGGCCTATTCCCTCCCTAGACCATTGCCCCCAATTCCAATCTCTCCCAGTAAGTTTCCTCCCCAAAAAAAAACCAAAACAGATGATAAATTCAACAATATAATCTAAGACCAGCCCATCAGATCCATTATAAAGCTTTGGCTGGTGGTGAATGGTTCCGTATCTAGATGTTGAAGCAGATATTTTGAGGAGCTGAAGGTCCAGAAAGTCAGTGGTGGTCTTTTGGTCACTCTGTAATGATGGAAAGGTGGCTGGAGCTACAACCAGTAACTGTAAACCTGCTGCATCCGATCACATGGCCAAACAAATCGTCTGACAGCTCAGCGTGTATTAATGACTGGAGGAATTTCGGCAGTGCTGCATTCTTCTGGCTGTGAAACGACGTGAGGCTCTGCTCCAGCGATTCTGCTCTTGGAGGAGCCGCCCTCACGCTTCCTGCCAACATCCATCTGCTGACATCCTGACATTAGAGGAGCTTAGACAGGATCTGGGAAAGTGGCATCTGCAGCATGAGCGTTCCACAACAGGCCCAGAGCTTGGCCACTAGCACTGCTGTTTGCTCCTAAGCCTGCTCAGCCCGTGGGATCTGCCACCTCCGACCCTCCTCCCACGAGATGGACAAGGCTGTTAAATGTCGACACCCTGATTCGGCAGCTGTTCAGATGCGATTCACATGAGAAGGATCATGTACCCTAATGCTTTCACTCTCCTGTTATTTAACACCATGTACCATGGAAGGAATGGTTGTGAAAGGAAAACTAGATGAGTAAAGAACAATGAGAAGATCTGGAGAAGTTCCTGCAATAACCGAGAAACCTAGAATACGATTAACACCTGCAATGTCTCACATTTGAAAAGGGGACATCAAATCTTAAGGGACATGTCGTGATAAAAAACAGAGGAATTTATATCACATGCCATATCATTTATAGGCATTTTGTTATCTTCACTATAATGTATGCACTTAAAATAAATGGTCTTCAATCCAGTATGGTGCAAAAATTAGAAGGTGGTCAGCACGATCCAACAGGTCAAAAGCTCTAGAGAGTTCATGAGCACTGACCCTGGTTCTGACCACACATTAGTTCCCAAGACCAATGGTGGAATGGTTGACCATCGTCCGTAGCGAGTTTCTAGTCATGTATAATCTAGAATCACATATAAAGCTTTTAGCAGATGAAAATCCAGAGCACGTCTTAGTGACAAGGACAGTCTCCTTGGAGCAACTTGGGTTAAGGGTCTTACTGCTGGATGTGGGATTATCCTGCAAACTCCACATGCAAGTATCCCACCACTAGACCACCATCACACCCATGACTCATCGAATGAGCCCACCGTGAACTCAGACACTTTGATGCAGGTGAATAAACGCTGCAGTATTTTTGCTTATCTAAAGTAGATTTCAAAAGCTGGGCAGCGGTGGCCTAGTGGTTAGGGAGTCAGCCACAGGATTGGAAGATTGTGGGTAGGTTGCCCTGAGGTACCCTTGAGCAAGGTACCCTCCCCGTCAATGCTCCCCGGGTGCTTTCATAGCTGCACGGTGTTTGCATGGGTTAAACGCAGTGGTCCAGTTTCATTGTGGTTTGCTGTGCTGTGACCTCGCAATGAAAAGGATAGTCACTTTCACTTCACTTTTTCAAAAGAAGTGCAGCACAATTTCTAGACAAAGTTTTCCCTCCAGAATGGAGTGAAAAGTGAAAGTGACTATTTGCCATTGTGAAAACACAGCACACAGTGAAACGCAACGAAATGCAGCCGCTGCATTTAACCCATACACACATGTACAGCACGGGGCAGCTATTCAAAGTGCCCGGGAAACAATGATGGGGTCGGTACCCAGCTCAAGGGTACCTCAGGGCAACCTGGTGGTCTGGGATTTGAACCCACAACCTTCCGATCCTGGGGCCTAGTCCAGATTTGACCAGTTAATTGTGGTCACTTGACACAAACAGGCTACAGGTCAGAACATTTGACATTAGGAAAGCGATCAGCAGCATCTTGGTCAGAGCAGGTGTTGACCCTCTCACCACTACCAATGCAAACGTACAGTAAGTGACCACTGCTGGAAATTTTCTCCAGAAAACTCCAGTTAAGGATGTTGGTGGGTGGTTGTGTAATTCAAATGCATAAAAACTTTACCTCTCACAAACTGAAAAGCTGTAGAGCTTTGCTGTGCTGTTAGATGTTTTTGTGGTTGGATTCTGAAAGAAGAAGAGGAATGAGGGGAAACCTTTCCCAAAGTCCAGCACAAATTAAGTTCTCCTGAAACATAACAAGTAGACATCAGCACTAGATTGTGAAGAGACCGAATTCTCTCAAACTCATTACTTTTGATGTCGATGCGGCGTTTCTCATCATCATTCTGCATCTGTATGAACATCTCGTTAATCCTCTCATGACTGCAATCAAATACGTGCAGCAATGTTGCATCTCTCTTGCCTTCTCAGAAGAGCAGTGGCTGTTAGTGCAGCAGAGGAGACTTAGAGGAGACTTTTAAATCAGCAGGGGTCTTCAAACTTTTGGACATTCAGTGTTTCTTGAATCTAGATGGTTCCATCCAAAAGTTCTTACTGATTAAAATACCAAAAGTCGTTGATATGAGAAGTTACTCCACATGCATGAGTAGGGGTGGAATGAGGAACTTCTTATCAAAACTCTTTCCACACTCATATGGAGTCATATTTCCCCCGAAAAGCTCATTTCCTGTAGACTCTAACTGGAATACCCAAATACGTCCAGACATTTTCTTTTGACGAGCACAAATGGAGCATGTTCTCCATGAGATCTGAGTGAGTTCTGCAGCTCTGAAGCGCTTTTCTCAGAAAAATCTATTTTTCTTTCACATTCACAATCAAAATGCTCAGCTTCTACAACACCTGCACAAGAAAACGTTTAGACTTATTTTTAGTCGCATTCTGAAGGATTTTACAGAAAGTTATTAAAGAACCATTTCAGTGTCATAAAACAGCTGCTTTCGGTGAATTGCTGTCACGTTTATTTATTTAAAAAACTAAAGTAAATGATTAATTCTGGGGCAAAATAGAGCACTAATTACATAATTCACAATCAAAGTCACGATTTCCAGAAATATTAAAAGGGATTTTACTATTCATTAGCATTATATCATGTCTATATGTTCATTATCTGAGACAAAAGTTTCGAGCCACGCCTCTTTTTTTTATACATTTGTCTTGTAAAGAACCAGCCTTTCGTGTGTTTTTAAGGTTTCGCTGAGGAACTGTTCTCCACGCTTCCTGAAGGACAACGTTTTTTTAAATACTTGGGATCAGCAGTTCAGAGAAATGGCGAGTGTGGAAAAGAGGTGAAGAAAGAGCGAAAGGAAAGGTTTACAGGACCATAGTGAGACCAGCTATGCTATACGGGTGGAGACAGTGGTGCTGATGAAAAGAGCTAGAGGTTCAGAGTTACAGATGCTGAGATTTTGACGAGGATGGACGGGATTAAAAATGAGTATATTAGAGGGACGGCTCAGGTTGGACGTTTTGGAGACGAAGTTAGAGAAGCAAGGTTGCGTTGGTTTGGACATGTACAGAGGAGAGACGAGGATTATATGGAAGTCGGGACAAAGAACGGTCTCGCAACCCTCTTATTTGACGACACTAATCAAACGACGTGTCTCTCCTCGTCCCCTCAGAACATCGAGCACTGCTCGCCTTGAACCTCCATCCTCAAGAGACCAGGAAGACCCACATGGAGACTCTTCTCAGTTCTGTCTCCTCAGTTTGGAACTGCTGAAATGCTGAATCCCTTGCTTTCATCAAGATCCAACTGCTCAAGGAATACCGAGGGGACAAACCTTAGGTCTACACTTCTTCTTTTCTCCAAAAAGAAGATAACGAATGACTCTTTTGCCTTAATCAAGAACAGGGCATATACGCTTGTTACTCAGCTTGGATCAGTGGTTGCTGATATGGACCAAGGTTTCCAGAATGAAGGAGAGCTTCTGCTAAATGCTAGGTATGAATTTTACATCAAAATGTAAAGTAATCTGGCTCTAGGCTTTTGCAAAGTGCCGTGAGAATGTTGGTCATAAATCTACAAAATATCATTTGAAAAACATGGAACGGGAGATAAAAACAATCAGCTGATGTAACGTAGAACATTAAAAGCTCGGCTACGTCAGAGTATCCGTTCTTGTACGCAACTATAATCATATTATAGTGTTTATAAACGGTATGCTTCTAATACATCCAAAACAAGGCCCTCTCAAACCATGCATGACTCAAACCACTTACTCTAATGATCTACTGTATCCATGCAAGACACAGATGCATAAAAGTCCTCTTCACTCAGACATGTTGTCTTCTCAGGAACATCATTAGGCTTTTTAACAAATGCAGCAGAAAGCACTCTCTTTTCTTGTGCACTCAATGCAGTGAACGTCCACCAAATGGAAGCACTTCACTGCAGCTTCTGTTCTGATGAACAGGGCTGAGACACAGCGATGGGTTCCTTCTTCCACAGCCTGGGACGACTTTGCGCCTCCGCTCATCAGTGATATTGTGTGGAGAAATTAGCACAACACATCAACAGCATCAATTATGACGAGGACGTTCGCAACATCGGCTAATCTTAACTGGATTAAATGAACAAAATGTGAAGAAATGATGTCATCTTCTAAGACTGACCAGGCAAGAAACGTCTTAGATCTAGTCAATATGGTCATCAGATGCACTATAATATGATTTTTTTGAAGAATATGACCTGATTTTTATCATTTTCTTTAAATTTGTATCTCGTTCAAATGGGAATTACAGCGTTTTTTAAAACAAACTTGTAATTACGTCATTTTTGTCTCGTTCAGAGAGTTCTGATGAGAAACACTTTGTTCTTAAGAAACTTTCTGTGGTCAAAGTGGAGAATGAAACCAGAAGTCTAGATTATACAGGAACTACACGGAATGGATATAAATACACCGCTTGATGCCTGAAACATTGATTTGCGCTCGCTTTGAAATAAAGTTTTGGCCTGAAACTTTACCATTTAAAATATTTGTGTGAATTTCCAACTATTTTACCATCATCAAAATTTCATGAACCCAGAGACTCAGAAGAGGAAATGGCTGTATTTATGTAGAAGACATGACTCTGGGTTCCATTCAGCAGCGCTGTAATAAAAATCTGAATTGATGAGCTTCTCTACAAGGAACTTTTTCACACCAAACCCACCGGAGATATACAGAAGAAAACAATGATAAAATAAAACACAGACATTTCATCATTTCACTGAATGATGTTTAAAACAAGCGGATCTATAATCACAGATATTTTCAACTTTTCAGATTGAGTCCTGCTGCTCCTCGTAGAGTCAGGAGCTGGAAATTCAGCCTCCATCGCAATTCAGCCTGCTAAATATGAGTGAGTGAGTGAGTGAGTATGTGGGTAAGTAAATGCATGAGTGAGTGAAGGAGGGAGTGGGTAGGTAAGTGAGTGAATAAGGGATTGAGTGATTGAGTGAGTGAATGAGTGAGTGAGTGAATGAGTGAGAGTGAGTGAATGAGTGAGAGTGAGTGACTGAGTGAGTGATTCAGTGAGAGTGAGTGAGTGAGTGAGTGAGAGTGAGTGAATGAGTGATAGTGAGTGAGTGAGTGAGTGAGAGAATGAGTGAGTGAATGAGTGAGTGAGAGTGAGTGAATGAGTGAGAGTGAGTGAGTGAGAGTGAGTGAATGAGTGGGTGAGTGAGAGTGAGTGAGTGAGTGAGAGAGAGTGAGTGAGTGAAAGTGAGTGAGTGAGTGAGTGAGTGAGTGAGTGAGTGAGTGAGTGAGTGAGAGTGAGTGAATGAGTGAGTATGTGAGTGAGAGTGAGTGAATGAGTGAGAGTGAGTGAATGAGTGAGAGTGAGCCTATTAAGCTACAGAGTCAAACTAGGAAAACATTAACAGGATTGAAAACGAGTGACGTTAACAGTGTGTAACTATATGAACTTTGACAGCCCTTTAATTGTGTCACCATGGAGACAGCAGCAGGTTAAGTGCAGCTCTGGTCTACAGAGTTGGAGATCTTAGCCCTGCAGCTCTGCTCCAATCAGAGCTCTGTCTTTCTGAGACAGTGTCTCCTTCAATACGCTGCCAGCACGAACACATGACTGGGCTTTTACTGCCTATCTGTCCGGTAATCAAACTCCAATCATGACACAAAACTATCTAATTATGAGATCTGAGCGCCCTTGTTTTCTTCTTTTTCATGAATCTTTCACAACCTCCTGACTGGAGCTGCTCATCTCTTGCTTTTAACCACAACAGACCCCTGGGTGTGGAGTTTAGGCTGTAATTATTACTGTAATGACCCCGGCACCGTCTACACATTAAAAGATAATGCATTTAAATTTATGGAAATCCTAATTAGCTGCATAGAAGTAGAGCCAAGCAATCTAAGCACAGGCTCATTAATGACAATCTAATGCAAAGGAAAATAAATAAAACAACAAAAAAAGCTCATTCCCCAGTAACCCCTCCTCAGAGTGAGATGTTTAGTGAGATGAGAGATCGTACAAGCACAATTAACTCTGTCACTGCTGGTATTGTGTGATATGATCACGCCTATGAGTGAGCTGGTTTTAAGGGGGGAAGGAGATGGGAAGAGGGCCAATCAGAGGCGATGATATGCACTTATATCAGAATAACCTACAGTGTGTGTCCGCAGTGCGATAAAACATAGATATTAAAACAGGAAATTAATATTCACTCAGATTTCTTGGATTCAGTTTTCCAAAGCAGCAACATCTGGTTCTTTGATCATTCCGTCCTTCGTTCCATTTATCATCCATCCATCCATCCATCCATCCACCGATCATCCATCCATCCATCCATCTACCGATCATCCATCCATCCATCCATAGTAAGATAGCTAATACATAAGTATAGACATAGATTAAAGGATGCACAGAACAAATGCATAAAATAAGAATAAATTTTCCTGGTCAGGAGAAGCAGCTCAGATAATGAATGGATAGATGGACGGATGGACAGATGGATGGATGGATGGATCATTAATCTGTGTCTTTACTTAGCTTTATCTCATATCGGTGAATGAAATGAGCTTCAGTCAAATATTTATTTATCAGCGATTGTTCCACAGGTCCCAGATCTGTTCATCATAATCTGAAGAAGGCGCTAAAGGTATCAGCTCTTTCCAGACTAGGAGGGCTTTCAGAGCAGCGAGCGGCTGGACTTCAGACTAAAATGAAAGGGCCGAAAGATCAAAGAAGGAAATGTATATAATATTCCTCTGATAATGATCGTTTGAATTTTTTATTATATGTAATTTGCATACTTTTACTCATTCTAATCTGTAATTCCTGTTCGAAATCCGTGAACGTGATGACAAGATTAAGTGCTGAAAGAGATTTTTGCCATGTGGTTTCATCAATTATGAAGTTTAAGATGTGCCCACAGGCAAGCTCAGAAGAAAACACAGATCAAAAGAAATTGAAATACACAGTGTAAACAGCTTTGGGTGCAATTCAGGAAAGATTTTTTTCTTTAGTTGTCTCTTTTAGGAACATTGCCTGGTTTGAAAACAGTGGAAAGTAGGCCTTGCATGAGTTCACAGCTCAGCGTCGTTAAATAATATTGCTGTGTTTCATTTAGGCTTGGTTTAAGCCCCCAGACCTGCTGATGTGAAGTGCATGCTGAAATCTCCACATCTTCAGAACTGTCCTGTCCTCGCGTCTCTCAGGTGCAGGCGTCGTTGCCTCCTGGAGCATTTCTGCATCAATACTGGGCAAAATCATAGCTAGCTATTCACCCACAGCGCCCACTAGTGGACTGTGATTGGACAAAACCTTGTATGTGATTCTCAGTGCATATTGTCTTGAAAATATTGAATATTAATATTCCTATTTTTACACCCCCAGTGGTTTGGAGAGTGTGCATTACTTTCACAGATATGGCAATGATTGATATAATTTGTAGAGCGCAGGAAATTAAAATAGGGGGCTCACGTACCCTGGGAGAACACAACACACACACACACACACACACACACACACACACACACACACACACAACCATATCCACACATATGCAGCTGTCTTTGCCAGGCAGTGATTGATTGGCTGGGTTGCAGTGTGAGAGCGCTGCAAGTGCTGTTCGGCGCTCATATGTATTCATTTGCACACAGCCTGTCGGCAGAGCCCCGTGTGTTGCCTCGCTTTATTTGTATGTGTGCGGAAAAGATGCCTGTGTTTGCATGAGTGTGTCCAGGGAGTAATTGATACAATCAGCCGATGCCGGCTTCCCTTCACCTTGGTAGAAAGGAGAACGTTCTGCTAGGTGGGGTTCGCTGGATTCACCTCTCACCCCGAGCCCTTTATTTTTGGGAACGAAAATGTGCCAAAGAGCTCTTTTCCATTCCACTTTCGGTTCTGTAAGGAACCTTTTGTATGGAAAGTTCATGCATGGTTCCATTTTCCATGGTGATGCCTTCTGGACAACCAGATTTTGTTCAAAATGCAGAAATCCTGCAACGGGATGGTCCAGTGTAGCTGCTCAGCTTGTAACAGATATCTGGTAACTGAAACTGAATTTGAAGCTTATATAATTCTGTTCAATTTAACACTGAGTCTAAGCCTAAACTTAATCCTAGCTCTCTAACTCGAACGCTGGTGATAATCCACTTATTTTCACCAGATTGTCAGCAGTGAAAGTACCTGTAAATCAGCTGCAGGGGATCATCGAAATAAACTGTGACCGCATTTTTTTTTTTTTTCCTAGAAAGATAAATCTTAAGAACCTTTTAGCAACCTCTAGTTTTAAAAGTATTGCCCCTGCTGTGTTATTTGGTCCCAGCCAATACAGCTAGTGGCAACAGCACTTTAGTGCTCTGTCTTAGCCTGACACCTAGATCAAATGTGCTTGTAATTTATACCTGGAATGACTTCTTTTCTGCCCAGAGGAGAAGAGAGGGGCTGATGTAAGTCCAAATAACACTCCCGCTCGGAAACGGAGTTAAGTAATGATCACATGATTTTCACACCTAGTGTAGCATTGAGTTATCGCTAGCCCGGGGCAACGGGTAAAAAGAAGAAAAAGAAAAGAAGAAAAAAAACATGTCCATGCTAAATTATGAAGGGATTCTATAATAATAACATCATTGCACATTTTTGGGGCATTTCTAGATTAAACACAGAAATCTGAAGCTTGTTAGACATGCAGTGTTCTTCCTGAGAACAAATACGTGAGCTTGCGTGCAGCTTTTCTAGAGGGACTCCTCCAGAGGGACAAATCTAGATCTTCTAAAAGGCATTTTGCCCATGAAATTGCCTGAAACAGCAGGTCCGTGGTGGTCTAGTGTTTCGGGAGTAGGGCCCAGGATCATGTGTTCGAATCTCAGATCATTATGTTGCCCCCAGGCACCCTGGAGCGTCCCCATCACTGCTCGCTGGGCGCTGGATAAGGCCGCCCCCTGCTGCACGGTGTGTGAGGGTGAAAAGCAGAAGTTGTTTTTCATTGCGTTTCAAAATGACACAGTCACTTTCACTTCACTTTCACTTCAAAACATTGTAGTTTAGAATGCGTTTGCCTGAAGGTATCAAACAAATATGTTCTGAATTTCAACGGTGGAACCAATTCTAATCATGATAAGTGATTTATTGACACAGTAGGGCTTCAGTCCAGCTCTTTAAGGCCTAACCAATAAGATAGCTTGCTTGGCTCAATCTATTTTATATAATCTCAAGAGCAGCTCTGCCATATTTGCACCGTTTGAATATAAACATGACTCCAGTGCATGAGTCAGCACTACAGACAACTTGAGGCACAGTCTAGGACTAGCATTAGAAGACCCTGGGGTTAGGCTTAATGCTAACATTAGACACTTACTGGATGGAGTTTTCGATTCGGGAGATGGTGAGGAAGGCCGCCAGATTGGCCGTGTAGGAAGAAATGACGATCAGAGCAAAGAGCCACCAAACGCCCATCATCATCCTGGTGGCCAAAGTCGTGTAAGGTACCTCTCCACCTAGAAAGAGAGACAGACAGTGAGAAAACGAAAGTGAGTGTCCATTTCCTGAAGGCACTTTGAGTGAAGGCGTAGTGCAAGCAGGTCAAGAGCAAACTCTCTTTGATACTGTAGGAGGAGACACATGAGGTTGTCAAACGGAATGGAATTCCAGATTAGCAAGTGTCAAAACAGCCTTTCAGAAGTAACGCAGAAGTGTTCCAGTGCAGGTTTGATCTTTAATACAAACAGATGACCTGTAAACGAGATAAAGGTTTCTGCTCCGCTGAGAGAGGTGGTAGAAAGACGGCGGGTTTCTGAAAGGTCATTGGTTTTAACGGTGTCAGCTCCACATTTCTTCTGCCAAGGTGCTCGAGGGTGCTTTGAGAGCATCAACCTCTTTGAGATATAAAACAAGGAAATTACCTTGACTGATTATCCAGACCAGTGGCTATTTTTGCCCATGAGATCATAATCACACCACCGGACAGATCTATTTTCAAGCCCGACATCATGTGGCAGGCCGGATGAAATGATCCCCATTTATTCTTGCAGCTCACCGATCAAGTATTCAGCATTTTGATCCCTTTAGCAAAGTCTCAATAAGACATCTGACACCAACTGTGTCTGACGGCATCCTTGGAGATGATCTGTCTGCTGAAAAGAAATTTGCTGTTGACATGCGCTCATACAGTATCTCCCTCAGGCTGTGTACTTTCCCCCCACATTGGCTGCCGCTAACACAGACATGGCAAACAAGCAGAGCAGGCATTAGATACACTTTTTTTTCTCCTGAGAGCCCATTATTACCTTCTGTTACTTCCACCCTATCCTGGGACGCAGGAGTCTCAGGGCTCTGCAACGTCTTTCTTCAAAGGCCAATTCTTTCACTCATCAACCTCTCAATTTTGGACTGAAGGAACGTCTCGCGGAAGCACATACTCCCACACATGCTCGCAACTGCTCTCCATACTCAGCTAGAGCCTTTACACACTTCACAGCCATTTTATTTCGGAAGTTATCTGACACATCCTCTCTTCGGGAATTCTTCATAGGCAGGGAAGAAGTGCATCCCTGAGGCTGGGAAGAATTTAAATTTCAAACATATTAGGAGCTTAGCAAACTCACTTTATGCATCCCATGATGCTACAAAAATGTCAGCCTGGCTGCTCAAGGATGGCCAAAGCTGGAGAAGCCTTCAAAAACGTTGTAGGTGCTGGAAAGATCAGAGCATTGTTTCCACAAATAAAGATCTGCCCAATGGAAGAACCTTTTAATGGATGGCTCTGTAGGGAGAGTTGTGTGTTCAAGAGCCTCTATGTAGCATTGAAATCTTAAATCTGATCAATTCACTCCTGTCGATTTCACAACTTCACTCTTCATTAAAGTCCCAGCTCACTGAAAAACATGAGCTAGAGAAGTGAAGAGGGCAGTTTCAGTTGCGAGGACCGGCAGGAAAAGCGTGGACGAGGGGAGTGGGTGAACAACAGTTCAGTCTTCCTCAATGAAGGACTGAAGAGCTCTTGGATCTCTTAGATCTACCCTAAAGGGCACTAGGCCCCGGGATTTGAAGGTCATGGGTTTGAATCCTGGACCAGTAGGTTGCCCTGAGCAAGGCATGCTTCACTGCTGGACATACTGCCCCCTGCTGCACATAGGCAGCTATATCACTTTCACTTACACTGTGTTATGTAAGCTCTGGTTTATACACCCACACTGCTGGTCCAGTTTGGACTACGTGGCTGAATCCCAGATGGCTCTTTGTTAGATACATTTTGAACTGTTTGAGTGCAGGAGCCATTATTTTGATACCTGCTATTTAAGGAGCGCCTCTACCCTCCCTGAAAGACATAATTCACAGTGTCTTCTGCAGCAGGGCCAGGAACACTGTGACGCACCATTCCCAACCACTGCCTGCTCGTCTCTCTGCTGCCCTCCAGGAAAAGGTTCAGAGGCAGACGCTCAGGAGCTGCCAGACTGTGCAACAGCTTCATACCGAAAACCATCAAAAGACTGTTTTTTTATTCATGAGCCACTCCAGTCTTCCCAAACTCTGTTTAAATGTGTTACTTGACAAAAATATTAAGACATAATGATGCCAAAAGGGACACACTTACAACTTTAAGTCACATTTTGGTAAAACATCACGTAACACATGCTGCATTTTGGATTTCCAGCACTTACATTTGAGCTGTGACAGACGGGTATCAGCCAGAATGAAAGAGAAGGTTTGCAGGACGGTAGTGACATCAGCTATGTTATACGGATTGGAGGCGGTGGCCTTAATGAACAGCTAGAGGATGGACCTGGAGGTGGCAGAGATTTGCATCAGGAGTGACAAGGATGGACAAAATTAGGGACCAGTTTATGAGAGACAGCTCAGGTTGGAAGGTTTGAAAAGGGACCGTTTGCATGGTCTTCCGTTAAGGGTATTAAAAACTGCTTGTTGCGGTGATCGTTTGGGGCTTTTTGCACAAGTTTCTTGCATTACATTGCAAAAGAAGGAACTTTAATTGAAACGAATGACTTGATTAAGCACGTTGAAATGATTTTATCATGCACGAGTGGGTTTTAGACTAATACCACCCTTATCTCTGGGGGAAAACACATGACCTCACAGCTCATTTAAGGCTTTTTCATACACCCAAGCCAAGAGAGGATTAGGAGCGTATCTTCTTCTGACGATATGGTCCTTTCTCCCAACAAGAAGCTTCTTCCAGTGCCTCACAATGAGCCAGGAAGCGAGAGAGGAGGGCGATCGTGTATGAATAGAAGCAGCATGAGACGAGCACGGCGGCCGGTGAGATATTACTGCGGCTGGGCCGCAGCTCAGGCTGATTGTGTCGCCTTCTTCTGACTGCAGGATGTTGATCTTTAGAAAATGAGGCAGCCAGTAATGTAGCTTTTATCTAGGAGTCTTATGACTGGGTTCAAAGCCGCCCTGCCATGCACATCAAATCGGCCGGTCTTATTTTCCAGCGGGTTCCTCACTCGGTGCTTTTGAATCAGAAGAAGGCCAGAAGCGACACTCTCCCCTCAGCCTCTCACAACAGGAAAGCGCCCGCTGTGAGAGGTGGCTTAGAGAAAGAGATCTATAGGAAAAGAGCTCATTTGTACTTGTGTGTTGCTGTGTGTGTGTGTGTGTGTGTGTGTGTGTGTGTCTTTGAGACTCTATGGAGCTAGTGTTCAGATCAATAATGAGAGTAATCTGCTAGGACTTCTGTACGTCCCATCCCTCCATCTGTAGACGGACGTCCTGGGAACCTCTTACAGACAACGGTCACCGTCTCAATAACATGCTCAGCCTTTCAAGGTCCAAATTCCTACTATTTCTTATTTTTTCCCCCCATGAGGTTCACTTATGCTGTTTCTTGACCAAAACATTTGGATCCTTTATCTCTCCAAAAGGCTGCTGCTCCTTCAAGGCTGTGTGAAAACGATCCCTGAGAGCAGTCCAAGCTGAAACACTCCTGAGCGGTCAGAGCTTACCCGCTATAGAACGAGATTTAGTAAACACAGCGCTTTTTGTGACGCCGATTTTAACCTCGTATTTAAAAACAAGGAAAATGTAGTCTTGCTTGATGCGTCCTGTGATGGATTGGCAACCTTTCCAGGGTGTTTCCTTGCTTTCACCGTGTGGGATGGGCTCCAGCATCCCTCGTGACCCAAATTAGGACAAGAGGCTATGAAAATGAGTGAGAGACAGTGAGTCAGATGTTAAATGAGGGGGTGGGGGCGTCCTGGTTCCTCTACAAGGTCTTTCCTTCCCTTGCTTGAACAGTTTTAAAATGATTATGAAGTGAAAGTGACTATTTGTCATTGAGAAGCACAGCACACAGTGAGACACAGCCAAATGCATCCTCTGCTTTTCACCCACACACACTGCAGCAGTGAGAAGCCATATCCTGCACCTGAGGAGCAGTGATGGGGACGGTACCTTGCTCAAGGGTACCTCAGGGCAACCTACTGGTCTGGTATTCGAACCCATGACCTTTCAATCCTAAGACCAACTCCCTCAACACTAGGTACATTTACAGAAAATGGTTATTTCTCTCTATATTTATATACGTTTTTCAAAGCACAGTTCGTCAAAGCCTACTCTTTTATTATTACTATTATTATTATTATTATTATTATTATTATTATTATTATTATATGTCATAGCATTGAGCATGGAGGACTTGTACATTATATTCTAAAAAAACAGATTTTTTTCTCATTTCTGACATCTGAATTAAATTCTGTAGTAGATCACTTTATAAATTCATCAATGCATTGCATGTACATATATTTTATTATATATTATATATTTTATTTACAGAAAGAACAGTAACTGTTGCTCTCATCATTAAGGTGTTTATTCATTATTAATAAGATTCATTTTAATTAGATTATTAGCCAATTAACAACCAGTGTTGCGCAAGCTGCTTGCACTGCTCTGAAAACCAATTTAGTAAAATAAATAAATAAATAACACAGCAATATTAACAAATATACACACAATATATAAAAGCAAACAAATAAATAGAGCAAAAATGATTATTAAATCAATACTTTAACAGCAAATATAAATGGATAAATGTATAAACAAACAAATAGAGCAAAAAAATGATTATTAAAATAAATATGAATGGATACGTTTAAAAATGCTCTGCTTAAAGAAATGCAGGTGGCAATACAGTGGTGGGGAGTGTTTAGGGAGTTGAGCCCCAGAATCAAAAGGTCGTGGGTTCGAATCCCAGACCAGTAGGTCACCCAGAGGTACCCTTGAGCAAGGTACCATCCCCATCACTGCTCCCCAGGTGCTTTAAATAACCTCCCCGTGCTGCACGGTGTGTGGGTGAAATGCAGCGGTTGAATTTCGCTGTGGTTCACCGTGTGCTGAGCGGGTGACCAACACAGTCACTTTCACTTTCACTTAAAACAGCGCAGCTACAGTGAAGGACGCTGGTAAAGACTCTACTCTACTACTACACCGGCCATTACTAAACCAGTTTGGACGAGTCCTAATAACTGTGTTCCCGTGATATAGTGGGAGCTCGAGATGTTCCACAGGCAGCTTCCGTGTAATAACACGTGTTAAGCGTTCGGCCTGTTAATCAGAAATTAGCAGTCGTCCTGGTGTGCTGGCACAGATTTCTCTGCACGTTCTGGGAGCGGTGAGGATACACTGGTTTAAGTGGCTCCCAGGGTGAGAGGAACTGTGGTGAAACACTATAAAGGGCCCTTCACGGCTGTTGGAAGGCTTGTAAATTTAGCCGAGGGTGAGTGGATGGGCCACTCCGCTGCTCCCTCTCACAGGGAGGCTGAGGAAAGGCCAATCAGCTGAAGGTCAGGGAGTCCTTCAGAGCAAATGTTCTTATGAAAAACCGGACCGTCCACTTCATGGCGTTCCTTCATTTTACAATGATCTATGAATGAAGCTTTGTGAAGGATGTGCAGAACATGTACCGACATATATCCACATCATTTCCGACTTCACAGAAAGGTGTTTTCACTCTCCACCCTTAGAAGATGCAGGACCTTCTGGCCGTTTATATGTTGCTGTCAGCAGGGGCAGTGCTGGCCTAGTGGTTAGGGAGTCGCCCCGGATCGGAAGATTTTGGGTTCGATTCCCTCACCAGTAGGTTGCCCTGAGGTACCCTTGAGCAAGGTACCATCCCTGTCACTGCTCCCTGGGCGCTTACATAGCTGCATGGGTTAAATGCAGAGGTCCAATTTCGTTGTGGTTCACTGTGTGCTGTGCTGTGACCTTGCAATGACAAGAATAGTCACTTTCACTTTTCAATTAAGGTCATAAGGCTCCGCCCATCGATGATCATGTTATAAAGCATGGCTTCAAAAAAGAGCCACCAATCAGAGCAGATGACAAACATTCGAGCTTAAATAAGTCTTCAATGTACAGTTAAAACCAAACCCAATGGTATCTCAGGGCAACCTACTGGTCTGGGATTTAAACCCACAACCTTCTGATTATGGGACCACAGCCCCAGCCGTAACTGGACAGTTAGTAGATCCAAGGGGCGGAGTTACAGTTCCCGACCAAGAATTCAGCTGCCACGTCCCAGAGATACCAGCACCAGCTTCACACCGTCGCTAGGCTATAACAGGCTTATTTTCTTGAAAGTGAAAGTGAAAGTGACCACGTGCATTGTGAAACACACGGTTAAACACAATGAAACGCAA
This sequence comes from Hepsetus odoe, assembly GCA_017165825.1. Lineage (NCBI taxonomy): Eukaryota > Metazoa > Chordata > Actinopteri > Characiformes > Hepsetidae > Hepsetus > Hepsetus odoe. Next base: position 26,681,867 of record CM029373.1, on the reverse strand, counting down.
CACACCCTGCAGCGAGGATACCATATCCAGCACCCGGGGAGCAGTGATGGGGACGGTACCTCAGAGTAGCTCACTGGTCTGGGATTCCTACACCGAGCCGGTCCTGGTTCCGACTCCTGTTTCCATACCTTGTGTTATTGGATTTTTAGAGACGCCGAGGCAAGGGTTTAAAATGCGAAAAAAAAACAAACAAACCTGAATTTCTCTCAGGCGGTGTCAAAAAAAGGAAAAGAGGAAAAAAAAAAGGAGGAAAGATTCTCCCCACTCCAGTTCACTATCACTCAACAGTTAAATCAACTTCAAATAAGTTCTTTGAAGCCGCTGGTGCAGAACATTCGGAGGTTTACATGTGGCTTCTTGTAAAGCTTTAAATCTCTGCAGCACCTTCAGAGCTGAAGATCTTAGTCGCTGATGAGTGTTTTTATACGTTTGTTTATTTTTATTCCTTTCTTTCCAGGAGCGCCGTAGCGATAAATAACTTAAATACAAGTCGTCTGTTTTGCTGGAACGGAGCTTCCTTCCATGCGGCTCCTTTATTTCTTAGGAACGGCGCCAGACCTGGAGGTTGTGTGTGTTGGAGTGTGTGTGTGTGTGTTTGAACATGTGTGTGAATCCAATTTATTCAGGCCATCAGGTATCTCATTATGAGGTAAGCTGGCAAATAATGCCATCAATTTGCATAAAGTTTACTGCTTGCAATCGCGGCTTCGCCTCTTGAACCGCTATCTCTCCGCGCAGCCACCCTGCAACTCTCAGCGCAATAAATCATCCAAATAAAAAATAAATAAACGCAGAGGAGCCTCGCTACACATTTCTGGAGCTGCTGCTCACCGGACGAGAATGTTTGTAAGCTTTGGGAGGGATTTTGAGGGAATTTTGAATTTTAAAGACACGCATTATACTTCCATCGGCACAACGATCAACAGGCAATATAAACATCACCCATGGGCGGGGGGGGGTTTCGAACCCTTAAAAACTCCAACCCTGTCCCACCCTATAAGAGCGTGGGAGAGAGTGAGAGAATAAAGAAAATCAGATTCTCTTGGAAAAAGATCAGAATGGAGAGAATAGGTAGAAAAGCAGGAATGGAGAAAGGGCAATACAAAAGAAAAATATAGAAGTGACCAAATGAGGTAGACACAGAAAGAGAGAGAGAGAGAGAGAGAGAGGGAGGGAAGGAAGCAGAGAGAATCAAACAGGGAAGGAGGGACAGAAAAAGAGGCTGGAAAAGAAAAGAATGAAAGATAGTGCTGAGACAGCAATACAGTGGAAGAAAAATATAGAAGGCGACAAAACGAGCTGGACAGAGGGAGAGAAAGTGAGAAAAAGAGACTGAGAGCGAGGGGGAGAGAGAAACAGGGAGGGAGAGGTTGAGAGAGACAGATAGGGGGATAGAAAGAGAGCGAGAGAGTGTGAGAGCAAGAGAGAGAGGGGGAGAAATGAAGAGGGAGAAAGAGAGATTGAGAGAGATGGATAGAGAGAGAGACAGAGAAAGTGAAAGAATGAAAGAATGAAGGAGAAAGAAAGAGAGGAAGTGGAGTATGAGAGCCATCCCACTGGAATAAAGAGACTAGGGTGTGTATCTCTATGAACATGATCTCGCCGTGAGCTCCAACAGGATTTCGCTCACTTCCACGGTGCAGGATTACCGCTCCACACGTCCCGGGACGGCAAAGATTCGGCCCTCCGTTAAGTTTCAAATGCAGCTTGTGAGCAAACAGGTTTTACGGCGCTCCTCAGTGTAATAACAGCAGCGTCTGATTTCTCTGATACAAATGGTCCAACCTTCAGCTCAGCTGGAGACGGGACGAGTTGGAGGAACGGGACGCGTCTGCTGTGCAGCTCCCACAGATGATCTACACTCAGCTTATAGCCCCCACGCGCCTGCATGATCTACAGGGGAAATGAACGGGAGGCGGGAACGGCTGTGCGTTTCCTTCGTCTCGCCGGCAGAAAATACACCGAGATGCATCGTTATCGTCTCCGGGAGTGTAATTCCCATTTTGCCACAGTGTAAAGCAAATTATTTTTTCCCCCGTTTAGGAGAATAACCTGCTTTTCACAGATGATATCTCAGTAAATCCATTTGGAAGCACATTCAGTTCCCTGCGCTGGCCTTTGTTAGACTAGGGCGCGCTGCCACTTTCAGGTTCAGGTGGGTTTGACGTTATCGGAGTGGCCTCCTCTCATTAGAATGGATGAGATGTTCCACCTCGCTTCCTGAAAACGTTGCCCGCAGGCCGTGCGCTCAGGCACTCTTGCAGTTACACACACGCATGCTCAATAAGACTCAAGTCTGAGAGCCAAGACGAAAGACATCATCAAGCTCCACAGAATGCAAATCGCAACAACTCTGGCTTAAGCCTTGGATCCACATAGGAACTTCAAATCCTTGCAAATTCCCCAAAGATCAGAGAAAGTACAAATATTGAAGTCTCCCGACATTCGACCCACATATCTGCACATTTTCAGAAGAGGCTTCTTTCTTTAGTCAGTTTGAGGGGAGTTGTCCATTATTTTATTCATAAAAGCCCTCTGTTAGTCCATCTGTGCAGGACAGAGTGAAGGAGAGTGAGAGAGAGGACAGGGAGAGTGGACGGTGGAGTTCAGGGTGTGTGGAGTGTGTGTCCGTGATGGAGAACTAGTAGAGACGGTGATGAAAGTGAAGCGGTGAAGTTCATGTGGATTATTTTCAGTAGATTGTTTTTATTGGAGTTGAAGTTCGAGGCTTTAATAGTCTTTAATTCTATTAATATGGAGTGAGATTCAGTTCACTTTCAGCACAGACAGACGCTCCAGACGTCCTTCAGAGGAGACATTCCCTGTCCCCGTCCCTGCTCCCCGGCACTTCCCCGCTGCACGTTTGTGTATGGAGGTGCGGATTTATTCCGTCGTGGTTCACTGTGTGCTTTGCTGTGTTTCGCAGTAGTCACTTTCACTTTCACTTACAGAGATGGCCAAAAAAAAAAAAAAAGACAACTGTTCTCTATTCCAGTAGATACTTGCATCAAAACGTAGGGAATAAAATGAACGTACGGATCACACAATTTTAAAAATGAAGCCAGCAAGCAAGGCTGTGGTAAAAAATCAGCGCAGCCTTGTTCCATTCTTCTTTCTGCTGGCTGCGCTCTTCCCTGTTGCCAGGCGGCGACACGGTTGCGGCCTGACTGTCAGTCGGGAGTGTTTTTAGCCTCATGAAAGGTGGTTTTTAGCGAGATGGAAATCAGCGCTGTCTGCCATGGCTAGCAATCATTTGGATATGTCGCAATAATTTGGCTCTGAGAAATCATAGAGTTTAGTCCATCTGGTGACTGCAGACGGTCTCTCCTCCATGTTTACGTTCCGTCACTAAGGAAGTGCCTTCGTGTTGATTCGACGGATCGAAAAAAGAAGAGGACTCGCTCAGTGCTCCACTCGTCCCGGAGAGACATGAAAAGAGACGTACGGCACTAAAACAGTGCATAAAACACGCATCTGACACTGAAAACAGGAAGAATAAATGGGATGGCTCTAGTTACGATCAACAAAGCCTGTTAATTGGGTCTTGACCCTTCAATTAAAACCAGCCAATCAGGTTGCTAGTAACAGTATTTAACTTTCATTCTGTTTTTTGATCTTAATGTGCTGACGGGGGCACTGCACTCGCCAAACATCATTGGTTCAAACAGTTCATCACATTTTGCAGCATTGCTCCATTTAGTGTGGCCAGACCTGCCTAATATTGCACGATAAAGTTTTTTTTTTTAACTAAACCACTGTTTTGGCATGACACACAGATGAAGGCAATCCTCTTTTGTAATCTCACAAATATATAATGCTCTGAAGGTCTAATTTTCCTTCACAACGTCCAATGCAGGCAACAGTTTGTGAATGCTGCAACTGCACGATGCAAGTGCACATGCGGTCAGCCAATCAGGCTGCAGCTGGCACAATCCTGACAGTGGTCAGCTTAATTTACTACAGCTTTCTTAGCGTTTGTGTGAATGGAGCGCCTGAGGCTGAGTCTGTTATTTTAGTACGTCTCTTCACAGTCTGGCAGCTTTCAATAAAGCACACATACTTAGAGGGAAAAAAAAAAAACTGGCCTTTGTGGCTGCCTCAAGCTCAGAAGAAGAAGAAAAAAACAAAATACGCACTCCGTTCTATCGGATTTGCATTTAAAAAAGTGTTTCTGTCTGCTCAGAAGGTCGTTGGTTTGACTCCTAGACCAGTAGGTTGTCCCGAGTTACCCCTGAGCAGGGCACTGTGCCCATCACTGCTCCCCAGAGCAGGATAAGGCTGCCCACTGCTGCCCAACGTGTATGGGTGAAAAGCAAAGGATGCATTTCATTGTGGTTGACTGTGTGCTGTGCGGTGTGTTCACCATAGTCACTTTCACTTCACAGAACTCAGCAAAGAACCTCTTTGCAGCTCTTTTCAACAAATGAAGTCTTATGTAGCCACACGAACCAAGAAATGGAGGGAGCTCATGGACCTGAAGGGCCTGAAGAGTGATGTCAGCCTTGCTAGACAGGTCATTATTTTCCAGATTGTATTTCATTCCAGTGTGTATGTCTGTGTGTCTGCACCATGATGAACTGGAGAACCATCCAGGGTGCTCCTCCACCTTGAACCCTATAAGCGCTGGGATAGGCTCCAGCATCTCGCAAGTCAGAACAAGCGGCTAAGAAAATGTTTAGATGGATATTTCCGTGTAAATTGTATACACATGTGCATCCATAAACTATGTCAGACATAACGCAGCAAAGATGCTAATGGGTCACTTTAGAGGAAACGCAGTGTGGGTGTTGGACAAGCTTCAAGATCAGCTTCAAGGCACCTTAGAAAGATCCTCCTGGACGTTTAAGAGATATTCCAGCAGCTAGAGTTGTGGGTGGAGGAGAGCTAGGTCTTAAATGTCGCTCCAAAATCTTCCATGGCGACTGCGAAGGTAACCTATATACTCGTCACACCAAGTGACCCCTCGTGTCCCGTGGACGGAGGCGTTTCAAGTCAAGTCAAGCAGGTATTTATTGTCATTTCAACCATATACACAGCAAAATAACGTTCCTCGAAAAAATAACGTTCCTCCAGGACCCTGGTGCTACACATGAGATGTTTTCTGCTGGAAAAGACCAGGACAGAGCTGTTGCATCACAGAGATGTTGGACGGTCAGTCAGCATTACTACGTAGCAGCCCTTTAAGTGGGAGACCTTGAACAATCTATTCATTTTTCATTCCTGAGCTTTAAAGGTCAATAAAAACAAAAATCAATATTAGTTTTAAACAGTGACCATGCAGATATTTTATAATAACAGTCTACCAACATTTCAAGGAAGCCATTGAGGGTCAAAATGAACAAAGTGACACTTCCTTTAGTATTTTTAGCAGAAAATATATGGCTGGTTATTGGTTGGAATAAGGACACCTGAGCACTTCAGACAGTGGCTTTGAAAAACCAACCTTGGCTGATTGCGCTCTGCTCATCGCCACTGAATTGAATGTTTGATTAAAAGCTTGAAATTCTTAACGGGCCTTGTTTCGGAAACCAGGCTGTGCCGGGACAGTGGGTGACAGTAATCATCTCTGGTTGGGCAGCTAACAACTCCCCCGTCCAGAGGAATCACAGAGAACTGGGACCAAAGCCCCAATCCGGTAACGTAAGACTCATCATGTTTAATTTAGTGACACCATGTTATAAATGAGAGTGAAAAAGTGAAAGTGACTATTCTTGTCACCGTGAAACATGGCACACAGTGAGACACAACGGAATTACACCTCTGCTTTTCACACCCACACTCACCGTCCTGCAGGGGGCAGCTATTTAAAGCGCCCGGGGAGCAGTGATGGGGACGGTACCTTGCTCAAGGTTACCTCAGGGCAACTTACTGGTCTGGGATTCGAACCCATGACCTTCCAGTCCTGGGGCCAACTCCCTAACCACTAGGGTCAACTTTTTGAGGGCACAGCGGAGCAGGGTGAAAGCTGGCTCACCTGAGCAGATTCCTTTCCTCCACATCTCTGTTGATCAGGGTTTTTACACCACTGACCTTTAAAACGAGCATTCGTCTCTGGGTTTATGTCCTACTGCAACACCCCTCTCTGTATGGACTGCTCTCATTAACACAGTCTGCTCACGTCCCACATTGACATTCTCAGTCTCCTGAGGAACAGCAGGTCTTACATGTTGCTCTGATCCACGAGCATCTCGCTCAGTCAGTTTACACAATAGTCCTCCATCTCCAGCCCTGTGTACTTAAGTCTTTCCCACAGATGTAAAGATGACTCAGCCCATGGGTAAGCAGGCAGGCATTGTGGGATTTGTTTTGGGGGGATCTGGGACAAAAAGATAAATCAGCTCATTGTTTCTCAATTATAGCAACTAAGGAAGACAAAGACACGAACAATAGGACAAATTTAATGGTTTATAATAAGCACGGACGACTTTCAGAAAGCATTAAAAAGACAGGAAAGGCCTGCAAACCTTCCACCACCACTGACACTGATGCCACTTTACAGTGAGAGTGGGGCAACAGTGGCCTAGTGGTTAGGAACTAGGTCACAGGATCAGATGGTCACGGGGTTTGAATCTCAGACCAGTAGGTTGCCCTGGAAAAGTGAAAGTGAAAGTGACTGCCCTTGTCATTGCGAGGTCACAGCACAGCACACAGTGAACCACAACGAAGTTGGACCTCTGCATTTAACCCATGCACTCAAACACCGTGCAGCAGGGGGCAGCTATTGAAAGTGCCCGGGGAGCAGTGACAGGGACGGTACCTTGCACAAGGATACCTCAGGGCAACCTACTGGTCTGGGATTCGAACCCATGACCTTCCAGTCCTGGGGCCAACTCCCTAACCACCTTGATCTAGGCACAGTCCCCATCACTGCTGCCCGGTGCTGGATATGGCACATATATCACGCCAACCGCCCGCCCACATGCCCATGCTTCTTCTCGGTATTATCTACCTTGACATTTCCTCTCATCTCTCTCCTTGACTGTCATCAGTATTGATGTAACACTGCCCGGTGATAAAATGTCCCGGGCACAAAGTTGGGGGTCGGGTGCCGTCTACTTGTGGTAACTTCCTTAACCTCTTTACTGCTTAACCTCTCTCAGATATGACTGGACTCCGCCGGAGCATCCCGTATCCCGTGGGATTAAGACGGGATAAGTCTGAGAACCACTGCTATGGCTTCCCAGCATTGCTGTTGTCCTGTATTCGTACTACAGCTGATCACGGAGGCTTTTATAAGCTAATTAATAACCATTAATACACTTATAAGAAATAATGCATCAATTAAGGGTAAAGTGATGCCCAGTCAGACTGGATGCCCTCATAATGAAAACCCCTGCTGTAGGACACCCTCAGCATGGCTTCATGCAATCAACATCTGACGCACCCTGACTAAGAGATGCGAAAAAGAGAGACGTTTTTGTCCCTCACCCAGTTTGCACATCCCCAAACAGAGGAGTATTACAGGCAGAGCCAATTAGATTCAAATTCATGCTCCACAGTAATTACTTTTAGTCGGCTATTTGAAGATATTCATGCAGGCTGGCTTTGAGAGAGAGATAATGCTCATTTTATATACAAAAGTGGGTAAAATCATCCCCACTCCAATTTTTTTGGGGGGCCCTCTAAAAAGATAGGGTTGTAATTGGAATATGAACTTCTGAAATAGATTCCCAAGCAACCTGCCATGACTCCGCGTCAACCTGAAATTATGCAAACGCCGATTTCCCACAGAGATGACAATCAAAGTCAGCTTCTCTGCAATTTACAACTGAATGTACTTGAGATATTTTATTCGACTTCATATGTATTCAATGCAGATTTATCGGGCAGCTGTGAGGGCGCAAATTGTATTTATCCTTTCATTTCGCTGCCTACTTACCGAGCGCTCCCTCAACATCAGTAATAAGCTTGGAATGTTAGCAGAGGCCTGTCAGTTTGACAGATCGTATCCAAACCGTGCTGATACTCCTGGGCTGCTCTTCACGAGCGCCTGTTTGAACTAAATTAAAAATCTCATTTGGCTAAACGTATGAGTGACCCGCCCAAGCTGCCAATCACCATTAATTACATTTCGGACCACCTTAGCTGGGAGTTCACACTCATCCTCAAGCCATAATACTGTTTGTGCTTAATTCTGAGATAAAATGACATGGGAGGGGTGAGGGGACGGCCACAGCCCACATACGTGAACTCAAACCAACATCGGTAAATAAATGGTGACCACAGTTTCGTTCAGCCATATCATTAAAACCACCTACCTAGTACTGTGTCTAGGTACGTTCAGGGTCGTTTGATCGGAGGTTCTTCATGGAGATGCTTAACAGCACGTTTAAGTGGAGGGGAAGAGCAGTGATGGGAATGGTACCTTGCTCAAGGGGTACCTCAGAGCAACCTCCTGGTCTGGGATTCAAACCCACGATCTTCTGATCCTTAAGCACTAGACCACCACAGCAGTAGTGGTGGCCTAGTGGTTAGGGAGTTGGCCCCGCATCGGAAGATTGTGGGTTCGATTCCCTCACAAGTAGGTTGCCCTGAGGTACCCCTGAGCAAGGTACCGTCCCCGTCACTGCTCCGCGGGTGCTTTCAATAGCTGCCCACTGCTGCACAGTGTTTGTGTGCATGGGTTAAAAGCAGAGGTCCAATTTCGTTGTGGTTCATGGTGTGCAGTGGTGTGACCTCGCAATGACAAGGGTTTTCACTTTCACTTTCACTTTTTCACTTCACCACTGCCAGAGATCAAAGCAAGGATCATGATGTCTAAAAAGTGCCTTCAGAATTGTGCTGTATTATATATCATGTTGATATCAGACCTGACTGCTTTGTTTACTACTTTAAAATAGGATTTTCATTATAACACCATCTTAAAACACTGTCTCAGGCATCGGATTATTCATAACCATATCATACACCACCTCTCCGTGAGGGAGCTTCTAGAGGCAGACGTGGTTGTGTTCACCACCAATGAATAATTCTGACAGTTTCTTCATAATGGAGCTTTTTGCACCAAACCACTGTGCATGGCTCATCATCTCACCCACCTGATCATGCAGAAGTGTAGGGAAAAAAATCTCATCAGGAGTAAAACTTAATACTTTATGAAAAGTCTAATTTACCGTGAAATCAACCTGAGTTTTAACAAGTTTTACCGAGCCTAGCTATACACTCCTAGTTAGGATCAAAGACCAATGCTGGAACAGACTCCACGATTTTCTAAAGAAGAATGGACGTCCTAAAGCCGTGGACATCATGGACATCAAAATGCATAGAAAGCAACAGAGTGGGCCCAGCAAGCGAGCTCCATCCCAAAAACAAGACGCAATTATGCATAGCTACAGTAGAGCTGAACCTCTAGGGTGATCCAATGCATATTTAAGCCTCCGTAACTGGGACCACATTAAAGCCCCCCACCCCCAACCCCCCACCGCGAGCGCATCAGAATCGACCGCCACAATAGATTGCATGATTCGACGCTTCTTTTTTCTCATCGAGGTCTATGAAACATTCCTGCTGAAAACAGATTTGCTTCCGGAGGGACGGTATCGGGGGCTTTTCTGGGGCTCCGACAGACGATTGATGCAAACGACTGAAGGCCCTATCAGAAGTTTATGGCCAAACATTAATTTCCTTTCTTCTTTTGACTGCTTCAGCAACAAAACAAGAACTGCCTCCCTCCAGAAAGCAAGAACGGCTGACTCAGCAGGCCCTTTCCGCTCAGCCCGTTGGTTTGTTTCTCATTTTAATTTTCACAATCAATACACACAATATAATCTGAGGCTTTGTAATAACAAGAAAAAATGACTTTCTTTTCCCAGTTCAGATGAGATGGCGGTTACAGCCGTTAACACAGATGGCTGGGGTGATAATTTACGAGGAAAAAACAAACAAAAAAAAAAAAAAAAAAAAAAAAAAAAACACCCCAAAAGCTGATGTATTGGCTTTTCCATGCTGCAGGCCTGACCTTATGATTAGTATTTAGACGGGAACGTATGACACTGACATGAAGTTTGGCCCTTAAGTGTGCTTCCTTCATTATTTTAGTGCGTTTTTTATTTCCACCTTCCGGTGTTGAGCACATGATCCGCAGGGAGCAGAACGGCTTGTAGCAGCACGGCTCTTAAAACGCTGCAGGGCACAAACACTATCAGGAAAAGCTCTTCCAGATAACAACAAACAAATAAGTAAATCAAAAAATGGCCAAAAGGCAACAATAACATCAAGCTCTCACCTTCACTTTCGCACATCGCCGCTGCCGCCCTGAGCCGCCGCAAAAAGGGGGCACGCAGACGTTCTGACACTAATTCCATTTAACACGATGCAGAAAGAGGCGCATTAGCTCGCTATGTGATATGCAGCCTGTCTGAAGTGGCCGAGGAGGAGGAGTGGAATGAGTGGAACAATGTATAGTGGTTTAATGGTAAAAGTGAACTTAAGTATTCTACATTTTTCTTGCTTTTTATGTTTTTGTTGCCTGAGGTCCACTTCTGATGTCTGCGTGGGTTTCTGCACAAAAAGCCACAACGAATTTCCTCCAATTCACCGTCTCACATCATCCTTTTCCAGTGAAGCGCTGGGCTTTTTAAAAAAGTCTGAAGTCTTTTATCTGAAATGGTCCCTTATAGAGAAGCGGTTTTCTGGTAAATTTCATTTTGTGAATAATTGCTCTGCATGTTTCCTGCATGCCTTTATATGACTTTTATTCTTAAATGTAATACAAAAAAAAAAGCGTCTCTGGGATTTTTAGCGAACTTTAGGGAAGTTTTAGTGGCAGCTCTTCAGATATCTGGTTCTATTCACCATCACTGTGAATAATTCAGTTGTAGTTTCAGCAGAAAAAACAGGTCTGGAGGAATCCTGGCTTTCCGGTTTCCTGTTTTTGTTAATAAGCAAAGGGGTTGTTCAATTTTGCTAGAGGTGTTTAAAATGGTAATTGCCTGCAATTATTGAAAGAATGAAGACTTAGGTGGCCTCATGGCAAGCTATGGACACGATCGTATGTGGGGTTGAATGTGTTCACCTTCCAGATTTCAGAATTTCTCATTTGGAAATGCATGTTCTTCTCCACTCGATGCCACTCGAATGCAGCCACAGCTTTGAAAAAAGAAGTGCGTTTTAAACTGAAAGCTGTTAATATTTAATACACACCGCATGCAGAAAGCCAGCCTGTGTCTGTGTAATGCAAGACTAGAGCTTGAATCTTTTTTTTAATTGATTTTGAGAATGAAATATGAAGAAATTTTGATGGTGTTGTAAAATCCCCCAACACATCCCCAGACGGAACTCAAACTTCACTAAAGCTGGCCCAGCGTAGGGTGGTCTAGTGGTGGGTGCTTGCCCATGGACCTATGGCTCAAGAGGTCCCAGGAGGGACTGTCCATACACGGCATATACACAGAGGACATACTTAGCAAAGATACTATTTTCTGTCTGTCAAACTGTCTAATCTCTGATATTGAGTAGATTAAATTAAAGAAATGGGAATGAATGTAAGGTGCTCCAGGCTGCAAAGTGCCTAAAGACACAAGGTTCTAGATAAAAGGGTTCCAACAACTCAGAGTTCAGCAGTAAACTAATGACCTGATCATCTGGAATCATCTGCACCTGGTTCTTCTCTGCTTCATGTCTTAAGTTAGACGCTTTGTTCTGCTTGAAGGTTCAGACGTAGATCACTGTGTGGATTAACCAACACAGAACTATCAAACTGCTCAGGTACAGAGACTGGACTGAACCAGAAGGAGACAACTGACACTGTCCTTCAGGAAGATCTGGAGAACTGCTCCAGGTACGAGACTGGACTGAACAGGGACCCTCCAGCACCTGTCCTTCAGGAAGATCTGGAGAACTGCTCAGGTACAGAGACTGGACTGACATGAGAACAACAGCACTGTCCTTCAGGAAGATCTGGAACTGCTCAGGTACAGAGACTGGACTGAACATGAGAGACAACAACACTGTCCTTCAGGAAGATCTGGAGAACTGTTCCTCAACAGGACATCTAAAGTGTATTTATCAGAAAACATAGTTGTCAATATCACAAAAAAAATAATAAGCTTTTATGATTTTTAAGAGAAACCGTAGTAATTAAGAGGTCAGCATGAGCCTGCCATGTCCTGCACCTCTACAAACTCCAGACAATGTCCAAACCTGATTCTACACACATATCCAGAGTTTAAACGTGGAAAAAAACTAAAGATTTTCCCATTTTTTTATGGCCTAATGACAGATAGAGCCTATCTGGAGCTGTTTACAGTTAAGGGTTTTGCTCCAGGGTGCAAATGGTGCTGAAGACATGATAGAGCCAGGCTCGAACCCACAACCTCTTGAACTACCATCACACATGGTGACAAGTGCAATACTTCACAGCGCTGCTGTTGCCTGGAAACATAGCTTTCCACTGCAGGCTTATTTCCGGTCACCATGACCTTCGCTCCAGATAAAAGTCCCTGTGGATGAAAATACAAAGTATTGTCATACTACCTCTCGAGCATTCATACGCTCCCGAACACGGCACAGCGGTAAGTGCCAGAGCCACAGGTCTCTATCAGCTCTTTCATCTCCACTCTCCAGCATCCCTCTCCCTCCTCTCTTTCATCCCGCTCCTCACACCTCTCTCTCTCCTCATTCCTCTTCTCCTCCACTCATCGTTTGAAATCTGAAAAAGCAGAGTGCTCTGTCGTCCTACATTTCTCTTCTTTTCTTTCCCACTACCTCGTCATCCCTCATTCCGGATTTGCGCTGAGGAGGGACCTTCCAAACGGCTTTGAAGAAGCCTTCTGACATCTAGAGCGAAAAATAATAAAATAAAATAAAAAAAACAACCTAACATGCTGATTTTTTTCCTCCTGGCCTTTCTGCCTTATCACTGACACACAGAGACCCTGGTGCCAGGGATTCACAGTGAGGATTTCCTCTGCCTGCTATTAGCTTTAATCTGTTCAGCCATGGGCCAGACACACTAACACAGCCGCCTGCTCTCTCCTTGTTGGGCTGCCCGATGGAGCAACAGAAGTGGGGAGCCGTAGGAGTCCGGTCCAAGATGGCCCTTCAGTTAAAGAAGGCAGGACAAAGAAAGAACGAGGCAAGAGCTGCAACATTTCCTGCAAGTGTTGACCTTAAAGATCGCTCAGCCCAGGTGTTTCTACTGAACTGACCAATATGTTCTCCTCCGTGCATTCTCGACTGCAGCTGGGCCTGTTTTAAAGAACGTTCTCCAAAATCCTGTTTATTCCAATGAGGAGTTGCAGGGAAACTTCTGTTGGTCAGAACACTAGTGACTACTGCTCATTTTTTGCATCTACATAATATCAAGCACCCAGTTTAAACTGCTACTGTGAAGCAATATGTTGTTGCACCTAATCCACACTCAGTAGACTGAAAAAAGATGCAATGTTCTTCTAGATGCTACTAGACCTTTGAGTCGTAACATGTGTCACCTGCAATTTCTAAAGATGTATATGTTAAAGATAGAAATTTGGCACCTTGACTGTCTTATGATTCGGTTCTTTAGGCTATAAAATACACATCCAAGAATATTCAAAGATTTCAACCAGGTGTGTTCAGTTCCATCTCAGTTATCATGAACATCCGTCCAGCTTAGATTTCCCAGCCTGAACACAGCCGATTAAAACCAGCAATTAAAAGAGACTGGAGCAGGGAAAGCTTTTTAATGAAGCCAATTAATAATAGTAATCAGTTGTAAATAGGACTGTACAGTATAAGCCAGAAAAAACATATTTCCATATTCACGAGATGCTCTTATCCATTTCCACTCACGGCAGTTGGCAGAAGCTTCTATCCGGAGCTGCTTACAAATTTAAGCCTGTTAAACATGTGGGCGAAGAAGTTAGGAGTCTTGCCCAAGGACTATGGACTATAAAGGTTGCTGGTCCATTTCCAGCGCTAGAGGGTGCTTGGAAAATGTGATTGGCGGCAATAGGATTATACTCAGTAAACATATATATGTATGAAGAGCACTTGCACATAGCGTTGTGGGAAAGCCTTCAAATGTTCAAGTGTCCGTTGGAAAGTTATGGAGGGTCTCGTTCGGAAAAGTCGTTCTTTAAAAGAAACATCCAGTGAAGGTTTTTTCAGAGACCCAATGTGATTCTTCCAGTTTCCAGTGCAAATGTTGGATGACAAAATGGTGAGTTAAGTTGGGTAGGTGACCTAAAAAACGTCAGGCTAAATTGTGCAAAAGTTTTTGTGCTCCTGATCTGGTTGCATGAGATCACACTCATTCTGTGCACTGCTCATTTTGCCTTGAATTTCTTTCCCAGGACTTTAACTCCAATTTCATCATCTTTACTTGTCTTTGCTCTGCGCGGTTGTGGAGAGTCATGGAGAGTTTTGAGGTACTAGTGCATAATTGAGCAGCGAATGATCAGATCTTTGTAGAGTGAGTGTGGGAGAGAGATTAGTGTGTAATTTCAGTGCTTGCTGAGAGTAGCCACTGGGATCCAGCTGAGCGAATCAAAGGGGGAATGGAAGATGCGTCGCTGCGTATCCAGGCAGCCCTGGCTACCGCACTCGCACCGATAGCATCTTCTATGGGGGGCATGCATACGTTTCCACACAAATGAGAGCAGCGAATAGAGATCAGAAAAGAAAAAAAAAAAAACACTCACATGCACAATGTGAAAGCCACTGATAAATCCCACATGTTCAGGCAAAACACGCAGAACCGCACAGCCAGCGTCATGCAGTCTAAACAGCAAGAGGGATGCAGGATTTGCTTCTTCCTTTAATTTGAAGCCTCTAGCTAGAGCCCGTTTTGAAATTCTTGACAGATGATGTACAGAATGGGGAATCAAAAACTTTCCTGACTTTTGCAGAAACTAGGGATGCATTACTTCCTGCAGCAGGGGGCAGCCATATCCAGCGCCTGGGGAGCAGTGATGGGGAAGGTACCTTCCTCAAGCGTATCTAAGGGCAACCTACTGATCTGGTATTCAAACCCATGACAGTATTATTATTGGGGCAGGAATATTTATATAAGAAGAGCGTGCAGGCAGGTTGGAATGGGTGGAGAAGAGTGGAAAGAATGATCTGTGACAGACAGCTACCAGCAAGAGCGAAAGTGAAGGTTTGCATGATGGTAGTGAGACCAGCTATGCTATATGGGTTGGAGATAGTGGTGCTGATGAAAAGACAGGCAGCAGAGCTGGAGGTGTCCGAGTTTTAGATGCAGAGATTTTGGTTTGTGGATGGTCAGGATTAGAAATGAGTATATTAGAGGGACAGCTCAGGTTAGACGTTTTGGAGACAAAGTTAGAGAAGCAAGGTTGCGTTGGTTTGGACATGTGCAGAGGAGAGACGAGGAGTATATCATGAGAAGGATGTTAGGGATGGAGCTGTCAGGAAAGAGGAGAAGAGGAAGGTCAAAGAGGATTATTATGGATGTGGTGAGCGAGGATATGCAAATGGTCACAGTGAATGAGGAAGATGCAGAGGGCAGGAAGAAATGGAGACAGATGATCCTAAATGGGAGCAGCCGGAAGAAGAAGAAAAAGACCATTACTAATCTATGAGACAGCATGGCCAGATGAGACGAGTGTGGGATGGAGTAAATTCCGGTCCTCCAGAACCACCATAGCAACCACTGGGACCTCTATACAGGCCATTCTCAAGTTTTTCTAGCCTCTCTTTCTTCTCTTCTAGTTAGTTTAGCCTGATGAGTGAGGGACCCCTCACACCCCATTCCGTAATTACTGCTGACATGTGCAGCAATCTCATTTCCCAGTATGCACCGCAGGACCGTTGACCCAAATGCCCCCACTGAGGACTGCCTCAGAGCATGAAACGTGAAGGCAGTGGCTGAATTGGTTTCACCTGTCACAGCCTGCCCTAAGAACCAGTCTTCAGGCCTGACATCTTATTTGTTTCGTCTAATGGGGAAGCGAGTGCTATGTCAGAAAGTGTAGCGACCAGAAAAAAGAAGCATAATTAGTTGTTTTTGCCTTCACTTCCTGACAAAAGGACAAAAGTAAAAGGTCAATAATTCAGTGTTGTCATGTCAAGCGTTGTAGTTTTTGTCTCCCTAAAGAGTCTGAAAGCTCGACCAAACTGTTCCGCCAAGCAAAGCTTTAAGGACACGCAACGTATTGCATTAAAATCGTAGGGTTTTAGTTCTTCATGGACCCACCACTCTTATACTCTGCTGCACAGCACTTAATTACGGGTCTACCTCTTATCTCGTAATATATCTATACACCACATAATTAAATTATCCATCGATGCAATTATGCTGTTTCTCAGGATCTAATTTGTGAAACTATCCTCAATTGAAAAGAAATCGTATTGGTTCAAGGATGTTTGATAGGAAAACAAGCAGCACCTGCTATTACCAATATGATCGTTTTTTAATAGAACGCTGAAAATTTCAGCCTCTAGACCAATCTGGTGGAAACTGGTAGATGCGAAGTGACATCGGACATGTGTCTGAATGTCATGCCATGTCAAACAACATACAGGGAGGCCTGCTAGTGCAGCAATGTCTCTTGCTGACATTTGCTCATTGACTCAGCTCTACATCTGCTGGTGGCGGCGGCATAAACGGACAGATCAGCTGACCCATGATAAGCGTCCCCAACAGATGTATAATGGCCTTTCAGAACAGCAGTATCTCATTGGTCTAGATAAACAGTGACCACTTAATTCAAACCCCTCTCTTGGACTTCCTCTCAATGGCCATTTTAATAGAACCCTCCTACCCTGGATTTCTAACTTACTAGCAACTTTATTCCCGTGTAAGTCCAGGTCTGCAGCTGACCTGATGTTCTTTAGGTTTTGGGCTAAAAAAGTGTGTGAGAACTGGTGTAAGCATATGCACATAGTGGTATTGGTGCTAGCTTGGTACATGATCTGAAACAGCCTGCCTGTGGCTCTGTCTATTTATCTGTTTGCTCTGCACCGATGAAGAAACATCCACACGAATGCAAGTTTCCAAGCAGAACATTGCCCTCAGCTCCATCCTGTCTTCTTCAGCTTGCCTTCTTCTGGTGCATCCTAGGGCCATTTCTTCTCCATGTTCATGTTCCTTCATCAATGTTGTGGCTGATTGGTGTAGGTTCTACCTTTAACATCAAGTCCATTAAGCTGCATAATTGAGTGATTCCCCTGATTCAGCTCACGAAGAGCTTGACAGTAAATGATTTAGATGTAGTGCCGACTGTGCAGGGATATGGCCCTAAAGCATTTGAAATGAAAAACTATATCAAGAACAAAGTGGAGCGTTTACATTTAGCCATGATGTCAGGCCTTTGGCGGGCTTACGTATGTCTACTCACAGGCACTTGGATCCACATAAAGGGCAAAGTCAATTATATGGGTTTATCTTGAGGCAAGTTTCAGACCCTGGAGAGGTGGAGAGAGGCAATGGAGCTGGAAGTGTCAGAGTTAAGGATGCTGAGATCTGCATTAGGAATGATGAGGATGGACAGGATTAGATGAACAGCTCATGTTGTCTGGGTTGGAGACGGTGGCACTGATGAAAAGACAGGAGGCGGAGCTGGAGGTGTCAGAGTTAAAGATGCTGAGATTTTCGTTGGGTGTGACGAGGATGAACAGGATTAGGAATGAGTATATTAGAGGGACGGATCAGGTGAGACGTCTTGGAGACAAAGTTAGAGAAGAAAGGTTGCGTTGGTTTGGACATGTCCAGAGGAGAGACCAGGATTATATCGGGAGGAGGATGTTGAAGATGGAGCTGTCAGGAAAGAGGAAAAGAGGAAGACCAAAGAGGAGGTTTAGGGACGTGGTGAGAGAGGACATGCAGGTGGTCTGAAGCAGGAAGATGCAGATGACCATAAGAAATGGAGACGGTTGATCCGATGTGGCCACCCCTAAACGGGAGAAGAAGATCCAGCACTACCATCATTGGGTTCCTGAGCAAGACCCTTATCCCCTAGTTGCTCCAGGGGGACCGTCCCTGTGGTTAAGAACTGTAAGTCACTCTGGATAAGAGTGCCATCTAAATGTAATTAATGCTCTAAATGGATGTTTGTGAATGTAAATCTCACTGAGACACGGTACTGCATCATTCATGCTATAAATGGTCAAACTGAAGGGATGCTCTTTTTTAATATCCAACAAAACTGCTGTTGTAAGCAGGACCACTCGTATCCTCCAGCCGTGTCTCAGTAGTCTCGAGTGAGAGTTTCTCCTTTAAAACTAAGAAAACCACCTTCTGATCATTGATCTTGGAAGCCGGCGGAACTGTTATGGCAACAAGCTAAACGGTGAATTATAGCAACTGATAATACTGAGGCCACAAACCTTCAATGTGACTATTAATATAAAATGTGTTTCGCGACGTTAAGAGAATGAATATGCAAGTCTGCGTAGAAGAAGAAAAACATCTCTGACCACCGATTAAGAATCTATAAGTGGTATCATCATTCATCACTTTAATAAAGATCTATCAAGATCTGTCCAGGAGCCTGGTTAGGAAAGTGGCTCAGATAATAAATGGATGGAAATCTTAAGATCTTAATGGATGGACAGATGGATGGATGTATGTATGGATGGATGGAGGGTATAAAGACCTGTATACAGTGAAACGAAATATTTTCGGTTTAAAAAGTACCTATTTTCTTAACAATGAATAAAAATAAATTACCACCTGCCATCTTGCAAATCTTATCAATGCAGCAGGTCAAACGGTTCCTTTAATTTCCTCTCTGACATTTTCATCGGCAGCTGCAGCTCCGACACTGGAAATAGCCTTACTATAGCTTTACTTTGCTACGGTA
>CM029373.1:26630621-26658121 GCA_017165825.1 Hepsetus odoe | reverse complement strand
AGACTCGCTGCTTAAATTCCCTGATTGGCTCTAAATGCACCTTAGGACTTGTTTTGCAAGTGAAAACTTTTCATGGTGAGCAAACCACAGCACACAGTGCACCACAATGCAAAACATACACACCGTCCAGCAGGGGGCAGACAAACATCTGGCATCCAGGGAGCAGTGATGGGGATGGTACCTTGCTCAGGGGCAACTCAGTGCAACCTACTGGTTTGGGACTCGATCCCGTGACCTTCCGATCCTGGGTCTAGTCCTTAAACACTAGGCCACCGACGCAGTGCTGCTCCGTACTTACATTAACTGTACCTTCAGTGTGTGCCAGCGTTAATCTCCAAACACCGTGTTTGTGTCGGACAGTGGAGGTCCCCTTGATCCAGGCACCGTCCCCATCACTGCTCCCCGAGTGCTATATTATGGCTGCCCACTGCTGCACGGTGTGTAAGGTTTAAATGCGGAAAATGCATTCTGATGGGGTTCGCTGTGCTGTGGGCTCACAAAGATAGTCACTTTCACTTCACTTTCAACTTCCCGGGTGCCCGAGACATTATTATGGGCAACAGAAATAGAAATGTCCACGTCTGTTCCTTTCCTGAGTCCAGAGTGTCCAAACCTCAGACTGTTCCTTCCTGCTGACTGGCGTGAAATTGCTGACGTCTCGTACATGGAAAACTGCTGTACAGAGCAGCCTCTGTGCATTTTACAGCAACACTTAAAGGTTCAAAACACTGATTAGCGCTGCCTGAGGTTTGAGCCGAGCGATGAGTGATTTGTTTGCGTGCTGAAGAAGTCAGAGAAAGGGCTTTTGGTTTGAATGCACTAATAGTTTCAACATGTGCTTATGGCTCTGATTAATCTGCCACCATGAATTTCCCCCCCAGAAGCCGCTTTGACTCTGAACACATCCACTTGACTCAAACACTCTTTTCCCAGTTAATTAAAGAGGGCCATTCAGTAAGATTAAGGCATCTGGGGTCCAGCCTTTAATTACACGTGTACCTGCTTTATTTAAAAACTGCAAAGGCTTTAAAAAAGGGGCTTCTGCCCGCAAGGTCCTCCGACATTAAAAGGTTTGATGGGCAGCAGTGTAATTTCTTCACCTTTCCGACCCCAGCATGGTTGCTCTTTTTAAACATTCATTCCAAAATGAAAATTTTATCAAAGCGTTTCATGCAATTCATTCATCTTAAGCGCGTTAAACAGGTGTTTAGCGCTTCAAATTTGCCCCGTCTTCCTTTATTAGTTTCCATTCAGGGTGTAATCGCACGCTATTGCTCACGCAACACCATCTTTTGAAAGTGAAAGTGACTACCCTCGTCATTGTGAAACGCAGCACAGCAAAACACAACGAAATTCAACCTCTGCGTTTCACCCATACACACACGTGCAGCAGGGGGCAGCTATTGAACGCGCCCGTGGAGCAGTGACGGGGACGGTACCTTACTCAAGGGTACAACCTACTGGTGAGGGAATTGAACCCACAGTCTTCCGATCCGGGGCAACTCCCTAACCGCTAGGCCACCGCTGCCCCTAGTGGTGCTAGTGGTGCTGGCCCTTTTGGCTGAAAGTCCACGATACGGCTCACCTGCATCACCTACAGGTTGCAGAAGATGAGTCTGGATTTTAAAACGCAAACATTTCAGTCATTTTAGAGCCGAGAAGGATTTCGACGGAACAGGCCCTGCGTCGGATTTTGTTTACCAAACTCCGCAGGCTGTTAATGAGCTAACAGGCAGCTCCCACGATATTCAGAGTTAAGCTTTACACATCGACTGAAGTATTTGCTGACAAATCACAAAATACAAAGACGAGATTACAAGCTAACAAATCTACAGCTGCTAGCAGCAGCACCGAGCCCTCCGGGAAAGGGAAAGCAACAGCGCAGTTGGTGCGAGGCAAACAAATGGAGGGAACTTCAAGAAGGTAAAATGAAGATCTTTGAAATTTGAACAAGCTAAAGCTATTAAATGATTTTCCAGTTCAATTCCAGTACCTTGAGCAAGGTACCGTCCCCGTCACTGCTCCCCGGGTGCTTTCAATAGCTGCCCACCGCTGCACGTGTGTATGGGTGAAATGCAGAGGACAAATTTCTCAATCATGGGATTATAAATAAAGGATTATTATTATCTCATGCTATGGGTTGCGGAAAGATGATAAAAGATGAAAAAAAAAAGCTACGAGAACCCAGTGCAGAAAAAAATCAAGATCAATAAAAGTGCACTTGTTTTGTTCTGAGCAGAGAGTGACTGAGACTTACTCCCTCGGACAGCACTGCTGCTAAATCCTATCCTACCCCTTCGATTGGGCTCGCTGCATGATGCAGGAGGGCGAGTCAGATTTATAGCTCGTTAATGAGCGAATATGAGGTTGATCCTGAATTGCTTTGGTCGATACGTGTTGTCTGAATACAGCGGCACTTTAAATTGGGACATGTATGCATGGGGGCAGCGGTGGCCTAAAGTTTAGGGACTGGACCCCAGGATCGGAAAGCAGCGGATTTGAAACCCGGACCAGTAGATTACCCCGAGGTTCCCTTGAGCAAGGTACCGTCCCCATCACTGCATCAGGGTGCTGGATATGGCTGACCCCTGCGGCACGGTGTGCTTTGGTTAAAAACTTTTCGTTGTGCTGTTCACAATGACAAATAGTCACTTTCACTTCATTGGCACTATCATGGATGACCAAAAGCTCTTTCACTTTCGTGAACGTGGTAAAAGAAAAGTGAACACCCTCCCATAGGAGCCAGCGAGCAGACATTGGTGCACAAAATACATTTAAAGAGTGATGATTAAGTGAAATTAATCAACCCCATTTGGACATCATGTGAACGTCCAATCAGCACCTCTGAGTATTCCTTTGGATGGACAGTAGTTCTCCAACAAGCTGCAAGGTTAAAATAACTGAAGGCCAAGTTTGTCACAAAAAAAGCCCGGTGCTCCATGAGAGGAAGCAGACACATGGCCTCCGAAACATTTCCGTGACATTTCCAGTCTGTCACTGGAGGACCCGCCGTTGATGAGGAAGATAATTATTTGTTTAAAAGACAAAGCCACAGAAATGTCAAGAGCAGGCATGATGGAGACACAGAGGTCTACATGAGTCACGGTGGAAGAAAATGAGTCATCAAAAAAAGGCACATGGAGAAACCGCATCTGTTCCAGCCTCCTTGTCGCTCCCTGTAATTGTATCAGAGAGTGGGGCGTATCCGCATCAGGAAAGCAGAAGAAGAATAAAAAACCAGAAATCAAACACAATCACAAGGGCACTTTTTTGTTCGCTCTACTTTTTCCATCTCGTGCAAGATGACGAGGTAGGACGCGGCACCTTGGTCATCCAGCATCGACGCTGAGCTGTTTTCCGAGCACGAAGAACCTCAAAATCAATTTCCCTCCCTCCAGGACTTTGGGTGAAATGCTTGGGGAATTGGGGAAATGGCCAAAGAGCTACTTTGAAAGTGTTCTAGTTCTAGGGCATTTTGTGAACATGTGCATCCGGTGTGTGTGCGTGTGTGTGTGTGTGTGTGTGTGCGTGTGTGTGTGCGTGTGTGTGTGTGTGCGTGTGTGTGTGTGTGTGTGTGTGTGTGTGTTCTTCCGCCGATCTTGTCTTCTCATTCTAAATTGACTGCAATCAGCCCCATTTAGCCGTTACTCAAAGACTGAACAAATTGCTCCATTGTTTTTATTAAAACTCACAGACGCATTAATGAAGCACGTTTTGCCAAAGTGGCCGCATTTAAAAGGCAAAGATTGCAAGTCGAAGACAAACAGCGCGGAATTTAAGGGGGCAATTTGCATGTATCATTATCGTCATTAGCATCATTAGCCGATCGAGATCTGATTTTCCGATAAGCTGTTCGTGTTTGTTTTCCCAGTCTAGGCCCCCAGCCCATCCAAAGCCCCAAATATTTTTACAATTATTAATCAGCTTCAGCAAGAAGGTTTCGCTGGTGCTGTTTCTCTTTCTGAGGCAGGGAGCCAGCCTCTCCGCTTGTTACATTTCTTTTTTCTTTTGATGCAGTCGAAACCTTTGGCTCGAATGTCTTCTCGCTCGGTTGGTTTTGATGTCTCTAGCTTTCGGTTTTGACTTTCCAAAGAAAGTGGGGCTGAAAAGTGCACGTCTCCATCTCCAACTGCAGCCGTGCCTCCACAACTCCATCCCTTCTTCCCCCATCCCTTCATTCTACACAATCCACACATTGGGAGCACTTTTCATCACCTTTCCTTCCTACTATCTCTCCATCTCTCCTGCACAAACTCCCAGAACCAAGTTCTGGACAGTCGAGGACAGTTTCGCTCTGTTGAATGTCCATGTTTGGCTTTGGAGGTTTAACCGCTGCTTTTGTCCACCTGTCCAATAGCTAAGCTGCTCATCCTTAGTGGGTGGAGCCAATCCCAGCGCTCACTGGGTGAAAGCATCTCGGACAGGTCACCGATCAAGCGCAGGGCCTTAACTTCCACTCCGAAAAGACCAGGCATAATCCAAAAATTTCCTCTCACAGCCAGAAACCAAGCAAAATTCAAATATTTCAGCAATAATTGCAATTGCAGGTTAAAAAGAACGCAAACGTGTCCCATTATCTCATTATTGCATTCAATTACACTGCAACTCTCAACAAAAAGGTGTTCAATTACAGTTCAGGCCCTGCTTAAAGGGTTAATCTTCCAAAATGAAACAAACACTCCCTACTGGGGACACATTTTAATGCAGAGCTGCTGTTTTTTTCTTGAATTTTAAATATTGGACATATGGGCTGATAAAAAGGGCTCGTTTTTTTCCTTTTTTGTCCCCCCCAGTGTTATGTTCAATAATAATACAAAGAAATTGCACTATGACGAGCAGAAAAATGCCACAATTAGGCTGAACAAGATTTGTTTGCACTTCTAAAATCAACAGATGTTCTGCGTAAAGCTGTATAAACACAACAGCTCATAAAATGTTCAATGTTTCATTCCGAACAGACCAAGAGAGGAATAGATTGTTGCCGATTGAAGACATCAATAAAAGGTTGTTATTTTTTTATTTTTATAGAGGACAAGGACAAGGTTCAGGGGTGTTTAGTTATTAGGTATAGCGCTCTTCCTAAACAACCCACCCCCCCCCCCCCACACACACAAAGAAAAAGAGAGGTTGCCTCACTCACCCTGCTGCACGAAGGAGCCGTAGACGAACCACATGGAGTTGTAGAGTGTGGTTGATGACATGGAGCCCATGGGGAGCCTGGGCGGGTTGAGCCAGTTCAGCAGGTAGACGAGCGTGCCCACCAGCAGCACGGTACCTGCGATGCAGGCCCAAAGCGAGAGGTCAAAGGGCGCCAGGCAGGCGAACATGTCCATGGTGCGCTCAGCTTTCTTCAGCAGCACGCCCACAGAGTAGTCCATGTAGCGCGTGGTGAAGTCCACCACGCTCTCGCGCTCAGGGGTGATGGTCAGCGCCGAGAGCCCAACGTCCGCTCTCTGCAGGAGCACAAATGCAACACGAACACTTTTACACACAACTCAGGACTAAACTCAGGACATAGCTTGTATACACCGTCAATTGTGCACGGATTTCAGACGCCTAAACTCACGTTCTCTACCGGGAGACACTGCACAAAAAAAAACACATAAAACATTTTTTGCAGAAGAAGGATCGGCACCAGGATCGGAAGGTCGTGGGTTTGAATCCCATACGAGTGGGTTGCCCCGAGGTACCCTTGAGCAAGGTACCGTCCCCTTCTCTGCTCCCTGGGCGCTTTGAATAGTTGCCCCCTGCTGCACGGTGTGCACGCTGTTCTAAGCACAGCCAGAGTATTTCTTGTTTTGATTTCCCAAGATAACACCGACATCAATCCAAGCTTGATTAATTTAGTTATAGTCCTGCTTCGTTTGCACATCGATCAAACAGCATGTCCAGACATTCTGAAATGCTCAAAACTTTTGGCAAAAACAATTACTGTGTGTGCTGCAGCGGATTTATCACACTAAAGGAATGATATTAAGAACTATTCAACTGCTTTTTTGATTAAACGTGGCCAAAAAGACCAAGAATACAAGGTTTTATTAACTTAATGCATACATTGCATTAATTGCGTTGATCGCCATACGTGTGTCTGTTGGTTCGCAAAACATCTCATGATTTGAGAGCAGTGACTAGATGCTGTATAGATGCACAGACTAGCCTTCAAATGTTTGCGGATGGAGGAACGCAAATGGCATGAATCCAAATCTCCAAAGTTGCAGTAAATTAAACAAACCGGCACCAATACGGAAAGTGATTTCTTCAAGGCGAGTGCGTATACATCATTTGCATTTTCCAGACCAGGCCTGTGCAAACACTCGACTTCCACCGACTCTAATAGTTCTGCCAAGAGGCAGTCATGAGCAGTTCTGCAGGAGCTGGAACCCGAGTGCTGCAGAGCCCTGTCTCCGACACTGTTTGTGTCGCTGCAAGGCATTAAAAGTGTAATCAGTGTAAATTGCATCCTCTTCCCATCCCGTGATGTTTACTTTTTCCTTTATGATTATAATCATTCACATTTCCACGATGTCAAATCAGGAGATGTGTCAAGGCGCCGCACTCCTTATTTCCCTCCACCGCGATAAATAACAGAATATCAGATTGAAAAGCAAGCAGACAAACAAACAAACATGGGCAGGGAAATAAAGAACAGCCTATATTCTAGCTGGCGGCTGTATTGTTTGCCGTTGAATGGAAATTGTTTCTCAGGCGCTCGGGTGCATAACAGCCTCCTCTTTTCCGGTTTATTTTTGGCTTTCTTTTCCTTGTTCTACAGAGCATTTCATGTTGCCAAGCCTGGTAGGGGAAAGGAGGGCACCTATAGGGCCTGGTGAGAGGCCCTGTCAGGAAGCATTAGTGGCCTGTATGCGCACGAGTGTCTGTTTTCATTATCATTGGGCCAGTGTCAAGCCTCACCTGGCTGACTCCCATTAGCCCGCATGGCCACGTCTAGAGAAGAGGAACCGCTGGAAGACCTCTGTGTCCGAGCGCCATCCACTCCCTGTGCTTAGCTCTACTCGTGCCACCAGCACCATCCGTTTCACATGGAATCTGCCCACTTTATATCAAGCTCTTGATGAGCTAAAGGATTTCCAACAGGAGCTTCAGGAAACCTGCTTTTAGCACCATTATACAAATCCAGTCTATCAGTTGCTGTAGATCATGGCATCACAAGGTCACGTTTAAAGAAATAGACATTATCGCCATCTATAAAGCAAGGTTTCCTAAATTCCCAAGACTCATCAATCAAAACTTCTCCAGACCACAGTCTTTGTGGTGGCCTGGTGGTTAGGGAGCTGGCCTCAGGATCAGAAGATCATGGGTTCGAATCCCAGACCAGCAGGTTGCCCTGAGGTACCCTTGAGCAAGGTACCGTCCCCGTCGCTGTTTGTGTGATTTCGTTGTGGTTCACTGCATGTTGTGCAGTGTACTCACAATGACAAGAATGGTCACTTTCACTTGTTTCAGACACACCTTAAATTGGTGGGAGCCTGGTGATCCTCAGCTGTGGACCAGCTGTCCTCAAGGATATCTCAGGGCAACCTACTGGTTCGGGATTTGAACTATGTCCTTCTGGGGCCTAGTCCCTAATCACTAGGTCACCTTCTCAGAAAGGATACAAGAACATTTCTGCAGCCTTGAAAGTGCCCAAAAGCAAGGAAACCTCAATGGGAGAGATTTAGACCGGCCTGGACGAAACTGAGCAATCAGGGACAAGTAGAACATGGTGGGGCAGCTAACCAAGTACGTATGGTAGAGGGGCCATAAGTACTAGATGAAAAGTATGGAACTCATTTTTACGTTTACGTTTGCGGCATTAAGCAGACGTTCCCATCCAGAGCGACTTCCATGTCCTAATTACAGGGACAGTCCCCCTGGAGACACTCAGGGTTAAGGGTCTAGCTCAGGGACCCAGTGGTGGTAGTGCTGGAGGTGAGATTTGAACCTGAGACCTCTTGAGCTGTAGGCAAGTATCCACCACTAGACCACCTCCACCCTGATTCTGAAAACACTCAGATAACCTGCTTTTGCTTTCTCATTGTGGAGAACCGTGTAGATTGATGAGAAAAAGTAACTGTAACTGTCGACATGTAATTGCATGCATTTTGAGATGAGACGAGAACAATGGAAATGTAAAGTCCTTCAACTGCTCGTGATTGTAGCACGAAAAATGCATTCCAGAATGCAAAGTTCTTCACTTGCACAAACGTATTGAGACTGTGGAATAGAAAAATAACCAAATAAGGACACTGAAGGCTCCTGTTTTTACACACCAGTCACCAGAGTGACAAACGAGAGTCATTTGTTCTTCTAGTTGCCTGCAGCTTGCAGCAAAGAGCAGAAAAACAGACTCTGGACTAAAAGACCACAGGGCTGCTTTGTGATCGACAGCATTGTGGTAAAGTAAGGAAACCTCTTTCTGGTCTAAAATGTCTTTCATTTGGCCCAGCACTCATATAAACACAAAACATATACTTCTTCCCAACCTGCTCAGCTCCCAACTCACATTTCAACATGACCTTGCACTGATTATGAGGAACCATTTTCCTTTTCATGCAAGATTACATTTTTGGACAGTTACAATGCAATCTCATCCTAACCAGGGTGTGAGGGGCTGGAGGAGTGATGAAGGTCAATCTCATGGCCCACATCTCCATCATGGACAGGCACAAAGAGTGGACCCAGAAAGTCCAGGCCAACCCAAAAATGCTAACCGCTGGCCCAGCACTGCCACCCAGTCACAATACAGTCATATAGAAAGATCTGGATGCAGAGAACACAATTAAACATCCATTTTTTCCTGCACAATGGCACCATATTTAAATATTAATTGTTCAGAATGTGCAGAAGTTTGTCTCTTTAGAAGATGCATGCTCAATTACAATTACTCCAAAAGATCCATTTTTTGAGCTGTCCAAAATCTGACAAATGACCTACACCATGATTGTTAAAAAACCATGTCTTCACTCTGTTTCCCGCAAACCAGGCTCGATTAACGATGTTAATGAGGTTATTAAAGTCTGATACAGTTTTGTGCCATTTACATTAAAGTGGTACACTTTTTGGACAAATGTAATGGGACACCTCTTAAGCATCGAATTCAGAACAAATGGGGTTGTTTTTCAGGGTTGGCCTCCAGTGTAGCAGCTCTAGTGAAGGTGACATCTTAACGCTTCAGAACACCGAGACATGTTAGACATTTCAGTTCTTCCAGTGCTGAGTGAATAGTTTGGAAAATGACCTCTTTTTTTCCAGCATGTCTCTGTCCCACAGAAAGAGCTTGAATGGATGCGTTTGGTGCTGTAAAACCTGAGCCCTGACCTCCACCAACACTTTCAGGTTGGACCAAAATAGAGAAAATGGTCAGTCCAGCATCAGTGCCTGACCTCTCAAATGCTCTCCTGGAAGAAAGAACAACAATTCCCGATGGCACACTCCAAAAATCTAGTGGAAACCCTTTCCAGAAGAGCTGAAGCTTTTATAGATAGGGTTGACCAACTCCATATTTCTGGCCATGGATTGATTAGATAAGTGCCTGTAGATGTCCCAAGGCATGTGTCCATACAGTGTGCATCTGCTGCTGAAACTAGAACATCCCGTCTCACAGTAATGGACCATTTTACGGCTTCTGCTCTGGTCATTTTATCACGTGGTAAGCAAATCTAGAATACTGTACAATTATTTTCTCCCAAACTCAGCAAGAACATCTGTAGACATCCGGTCCTAGCTGTGAAAATTAAATGAACTGTTGAATCGGCGCAGACCTATCACTAACAAATTGCTTTCTCTCTGGAGCTCTGATGAAGAAAAAAGGAAAAAAACGACATAATGTGGAGGATTTTTTCATGTAACGTAAGCATCGCGGGCTGATGTTATTTTATCCCTCCACACACAATTAGTTCACAGCTGACTAAACCTGCTAATTTCACGGTCTGCTTAGGAAATGCTTAAACGGCCAGAAATGGTCATTTCTGCAGCGTATTAAAACTATACGTGGACACGACGCTCTCAGCATGCACGCCTAGCATGGGGGAACACCACTGTGTGTGAGAGTGTGTTCATCAGTATGGACGAGACAGTTTTCTCTTAACATACGCTGCCGTGCAAGCATCAGTCTGAGAACCGACAGCATCTCGCTTCTTTCCTGACTGGTTAAATTCCAAGCAGCTCTTTCCACCGATTCTAGTCGGTGTATGATCAACCAATTTTACCAAACAGGTACTGATGATCATCAACGTCACACTGAGGCTGAAACACAGTCATGTTTGGCATGACTTACCAGCCGAGTTCCTTCCACGACTGCGTGCAAGTGTACCTAGAAGAACCGATGCTGTTTTAAAGGCAAAGGGTGGTCACACCAAATATTGATCTGATTTAGATTCTCTTTTGTTCATTCACTGCGTTTTGTTGATTGATGAAAATAAATGATTAACACTTAAATTTCTGAAAGCGTTCTTTGTTTACAGCATTTTTTCACACCTGCCTAAAACTTTTGCACAGTGCTGTATGTAACATCTACCCTTAATCAACACAGTCACTCCCAATCACATGAATGAATGGTGCATCGTGCTCCTCAGGTGTGTGCAGCATGGTGCATGTTTCTAGAGGCTGTTGTCATGAAGAACACTGCTGCCAAGGAAGAGTGTACCTGGGCCACAGTGGTGAAGTGAAAGTGAAAGTGACTATCTGCCATTGTAAAACAAGCCAAGCACTGTGAACCACAACCAAATGCTTCTCGGAATTTAACCCACACACACGGTGCAGCAGTGTGTGTATCCAGCGCCTGCAGAGCAGTGATGGGGAGGGTACCTTGCTTAAGGGTGCCTCTGGGCTACCTAATGATCTGGGATTCGCACCCTCGAACTTGTGATCCAGGGGCCTGGACCCTAAACACTAGACCAGTGCTGCTGGTGTAGACACCTGTCATACTGAAAGCACATGTCAAAGTAAATTCCAGATGAAAGCCCAGGCTCAGGAGACCCCTGACCTCTGACAGCTGGCCTTATTCCCAGCCTGAGGCCATCTTTAAACAGGGGACATGTGCCTGGATGTCCTCATGACTGCAATCAATAAGGTGAACTGTGATTCTGCGACCCATAACTAGCATTAAAAACTGTCACAAAATTGGGTTCTTATTTAAGCTGCAGTGCATGGATGGATGGTTGGATGGATGAATGGACAAATGGATGGATGGAAAGATAAATGGATGCTTCACTGAATGAATGGATGGATGGATGGATGGAAGCATGGGTAGATGGATGGATTAAAGCAAGGATGGATAGATGAAAGAAATGGATGGCTGGATGGATGGATGGACAGATGGTGGATGGATGGATGGAAGGATGGATACAAGGAAGGATGCATGGATCGGATGGATGGATTTTTCTTTATGTTCACTTAAACGCCTGTGTTAATCTTCCGTTTGTTAAATGGGTCATTTTTAATGCTATTTTAAGTACATTGTATACTTTAAGAACATTTAGATGAAACATAAATGGATGGGTGGATGGATGAGCGGATGGATGGATTTTTCTTTAGGTTCAGTTAGATGCCTGTGTTAACCTTCTGTTTGTTATATGGGTCATCCATCCATCCATCCATCCATCTTCTGCCGCTTGTCCCAAACGGGGTGGCGGGGGGTGCTGGTGTCCAACCCAGCGCACACAGGGCGAGGATGGGGGACGCACCCTGGACAGGTCGCCAGCCCATCGCAGGGAGGAGCGGGACGGGGACGGTACCTTGCTCAAGGGTACCTCAGGGTAACCTATTGGGAAGGGGTTCGAACCCCCGATCCTCCGATCATGTGGCCGACGCCCTAACCACTAGGCCACCGCTGCCCCTATATGGGTCATTTTTAAGGCTATTTTAAGTGCACTTTAAGAACATTTATCATCCGTCTCCTGCTGTTGGAGAGGTCAGTGAGGAGATATGAGCTCCTGTCATGCACTGCACATCACTGATGATTCCTCCAGGTTTAATTGATTTCTGTTAATTGAGTGATGTTCTGTTTTGTACCAACTGCAATTCACATTCCACTCAAAACAATAACTCTGGAGCCTTAATCCCCCTTCACTTTTCTTCTGTTTCCTGATAACAGCGCACTCCAAAAACAGAGGCGGCGCGTTGTTTTAATAAACTGCTTGTATGATGGAAGTGCGGGTATCTCAAATCTTCACAAAACAATGTGCCCCCAGAGCTGCAGGGGAGTGGATTACCACTTTGATTTTTCAACTGCTTGGTCTATCTCCGTGGAAACGATAAGCACTATGAGCAGTTCCCCCGACTGTCCGTCCGCAGAGAGGCAGGCTCGCAGTGGGGGGATCCGAGGGGGGTGTGGGGTATGTAGGGGTCCCGTAAAGAGCTTTGGAATGGAAAGCAGCATGGGGTTCTGGGTAATGGCCCTGAAAATACTTGGCTGACCTCTGACTGCCGAATATATTTTTCTCTCCTTTTTGTTTGCCAGGCTGTGGAAAATGTTCCAGCTTGATGTTCATCATATCTGATCTATTCAGGGTTTGTTGTCTGGAGAGCTGTGTAGTTATTTTTTGTCCTTAATTATTATATATTTATTCGGTATTATTATCCTTATATATTATTTTTTTATATATATTTTTTCATTGCTACACAGCATCACTTCATTTCTCATTATGGGATTATTGTGAGATTAACTTTGACTGTTTTACTTCTACAGAGTGACCTTGTGATCCACCTTACTGGGTTTTTTAACCTTAATAACACTTATATGAGCATTTCATTATATGTGAAAGCGAAAGTGACTATACTTGCCATTGTGAAACGCAGCACAGCCCACAGCAAGTTACAACTGAATTCAACCTCTGCATCTGACCCATACACACACCGTGCAGCAGGGGGCAGCTATTGGAAGTGCCCGGGGAGCAGTGATAGGGACGGTACCTTGCTCAAGGGAACCTCAGAGTAACCTACTGGTCTGGGATGTCAATGTGTTGTCTAACCTTCTTTCTCTTGCATTCTCTTCCAATCAAAACAACGCCGTCCAGTTGTGGACAAAGTGACCGATGTCTCACCTTGAAGACCAGTTCTCCAATAAGGCCGTTCCATGTACCGTCAGCTTGCTGGCTGCCATATTTGTGATCAGGGGCAACGTAGATCTCATACTTGAAGCCCAGGTAGTTAGCCAGAGCATCTAGGACATCGATGGAGAATCCCTGGTACTTCTTTGGCTTCCCCAACACATTTTCTGACACCATGACGAACGGCTCCTCCTGCAGAAAACAATGGTGTGAGAGTTTAGAATGGGCTGCAGTATTTCAAACAGACAGCAGATGTGATTTAGGTGCGATAGTATTTTAGTAGTACATTAACTTGAGTGCTGTAAACACAGCCTGACGGTCAGGATGATGAGAATGCCATGCATGTCAGAAGAGCTGCACCTGGTCCTAAACCAAATGGTCCAATATTCTTCAGCTCATAACTCAGTTTCTTGTGCAGTGTGAGGTAAGGCTGGTGTAAGGAACCTGAAGGCTTAATGTCACTTCATTTTAACCTGGTTTGATGAGCTCAGATGTTATTCTGAGCTAAGTCATGAGGGCATAACGACTATGTCACTTTCAATCAGCAGTAATGAAGGAAAAGAAATCTGTGCAGCTTCTTTTGTGGGGGAGTTGAGTTGTGGACATAATATAACCTGAGGACCGAACGGATCAAAGTTCTCAGAGAACATTCATATCTAAGAGCTTCCATGCTAATAAACGCAAGCAGACACATGTGGACAGATGACAGATGACCTGGTGAGAAGTTAAGTTCGACCCCAAAGTTCAGTGTAAGCTTTTTACAGGCCGTTATGAGCACAGCAGTTGTATCTGTCTGTCTGTCTATCCATTTATCTATCTATCTATCTATCTATCTATCTATCTATCTATCTATCTATCTATCTATCTATCAATCTGACTATCTCTCTATCTATCTATCTATCTATCAATCTGACTATCTATCTATCTATCTATCTATCTATCAATCTGACTATCTATCTATCTATCTATTTATCAATCAATCTATCTATCTATCTATCTATCTATCTATCTATCAATCTGACTATCTAGCTCTCTCTATCAATCTATCTATCAATCTGACTATCAATTTATCTATCTATTTATCTATGTATCTATCTATGTATCTATCTATCTATCTATCTGACTATCTGTCAGTGTTTCTACCCATCTCCCTGTATTTCTATTCATTAGTTTATCTGGCCACTTGTCTATCCCTTCATCTGTCTGTTTTTCTTTCAATGCATCTGTCTGTCCCTCCGTCCATGCATCCATCTATCTGTCTGTTTGTCTTTCTCTTTATCCATCCATGGATCTAGCTATCTGTCTGCCTGTTTGACAATGTGTCAGTGCTCCTACTCATCTCCATCCATCCATCTATCTATCTGACCATCTGTCAGTCTGTGTTCAGTCTGTTCTTTATCTATCTATCTATCTATCTATCTGACTATCTATCTATCTGTCTATCTAGCATAACATTCAGCCTTAGCTTTGTCCATTCGTCCTCTGCTATTCCCTTCTTGTTTTTAAGCCAGGCCTAGCCAAGCCCAGCCCTTCCCCTGTTTATATTCAGGTTCAGTGTTTGTGTGTCTGTTTTCTTTGCACTGCGCTGTTTGTTCTTGTTTTCTGTCGAATAAAACTAGCTTGCGCTCGCACCCACCTGCTTCCTGCCCTTCCCAAGCAGTGACATTCATTCCGAGAGCTTTCACTGAGCTGCTTACGAGCCTTGTGAGAGAATTCAAACGCGACTCGAAGTAAAGCAAGTCGACTAACTTACTAAAAGCAGAGGAAGCGAACAAGCCTTTCTTTTTCTGTTCTATTTAAAGCTTCCCATTTATCAAAACATTGGTTAACTCAGCTCTTGATGGTACTTGTCATTCATGCATTATTCATTTAAGGTCCATTTTGACAGACTCATGAGAGCCTTAATGTTCTGAAAGGGATTTGGGTTTTTACAGTGTTCACATCAAAGAAATTCTGCCTTTCTTTAGAGGATTTGGTGAACTTAAGAAATGTAAGATATTACCAAGGGTTTAAGGAGTGAAATCATACAAGCATAAGACCATGGTCTCATAAAAAAAAAAAGTAAAAAAAAAAAAGAAAAAGCTGTGAGTAACACCTTCCTCCATGGAGGAGCTAGACACCATCTGTATCGACTGACCGAGCTAGACAGATGGAGATATACACTCTCTGCGGATTACTAAAACCAAAACCATGCCAGCAATTCAGAGGGCTCGGGATGATGTGATTTGGAACAAGTTTGACCCTTGGGCCTGATTGTGTTCCGTAAAAGGTCTACAAACGCTGTCGCAGGCTTCTCCACTGGCTCAGGAGATTCTCTGAAGGTCATCCAGAGAAAACACTTTCTCTAAGAAAGAGGGTGTGGGGGGGTGTAAATAGCAGTGGAACAATTCTAAGGAACAGTGGTTCTGAATTACTTCTGTATTCTGCACCGAGCCCCTGACAGGGGAGGAAAAAAGGGCATTCAAAAGAAGACGAGTTTGCAGAATTGTGACAGCACCATCAATATTTCCTCAACAACTATGAAAATCAATTCGTATTGTGAAGCCATGCTGTGTGGAAGGTAATCTGTGTGTTTTCACTCTAGTCAAATGGCAAAATTAAGCAGTGCATTGTAAACTTTCAGCTTCACATACTCTCCCCAGCTGGCGAAAGGGCTTCTAGCGAAAAGCTAAACAACGCTCTGACGCAGACAACAATCAGCATTAGAGTGCCACACAATCAGCCGCAATCAGCAGATTTCAGAGCCATGTAAATTCACTTCATCAATACATGGTCTCTCAGCTGAATAAAACTGATTGGACAACCTGAAAACTTTGCTTGAATTTTGGTCAAATGCAGCATGAAAACAGTCCGAAATACCATCCAGTGTGTGGCTTTAAAATCCTGCATAATTTCATTGTCTAATAAAGTGAAAGTGAAGTGAAAGTGACTACCCACCATTGTGAAACACAGCACGCAGTGAAACGTAAACACTTTACACCCCCACACACCCTACAACAAGGGGGAAGGCATATCCAGTGAAGGGAACGGTACCCTGCTCAAGGGTACCTCAGGGCAACCTCCTGATCTGGGACCCGCACCCATGTCCTTGTGATCGTGGGGCCTGTGTCCCGAAACCTTCTGTAAAAAATTGTATTGCTAAACAGGGTCTAAACCTTAAAATTCTTAATAAATGCGTATTCTCATACAGATGAAACATTTCTATTGGCTGGCTAATTTACTATGATTTTGTCACTCACTTAATTGACTGGTTAATTGATTCAACTGATTGAAGGACGAATCAAACTGCTAATTTGAAATTTTTGATGCCAGTCTTTCAATATTGCCAAGATACAATAACCTGACAGGTCTTCGTCAGCAGAGCAGGGGAGGTTTTCACTGACGAGAGCAAACAGGTAAACAGTGCTGACGAAGGAGCAGGAATAAAACATAATTCACAACCTGCTGTTGAGACAGGCAAGCAAGTACAGTCCCAGTTTTAAACTGGGTGTGTTTTTTTATTTAAGACCAGCATTAATACCCTTTAGAAACGGTCAGCTCATTTCCCATTGATAATTTGAGCTATACAAATTGAATTAAAATGAAACATTATCTTAATTAACAGCTCCTTCTGACATCCATTTAGCTTTTAATAAGAAAATGTGAGTGCAATCACCAGAAATAGGAATCAAATTTGCTAATGTCTTCAAGGGCCAACACAAATTTAATCTTACCATCATTCTCAGAATGGACGGTAGGCACTGCAGCCAACGAGTATCTTGTTTGAGCGAGTGAGCCATATGCAATCAGATCACTATTGTTCCTTTGCTACTCTGCAAAGGCTTTTGGAAAAAAGTGGCGACAGAGACTGAGCATTGTTTCAGGAAAAAATGGAGCCAAATAGGTCGCAGTGGGAGGGTAAAGGTTTGATAGCATACTGAGGTGACAAACACAGAAAGCCTCCTTTGAGGTGACTGCTACTTTTTGAAAGTATGAGATCTTGGCGGTTTGGGTTTTATTTGCATTGTAATGGTTTGCGCAAAAAAAAATAGAAATAAACATAAGAAATGGTTTGCAACGACGTCACGGCTGGGCTGAATGAAGCTTGCATGTCTACCAGGGTCACTGAGCTCTGCAGAGTTTTATTTTGCTCAGAAATTGTCCTCAAAGTTTTCCCAGACCCTGTGGTTACTCAATTAATGAACACAGAGATTAGAACTGACCTTGCTGATGAATAGACGATTAGGTGGAAAGGTACGTCTAGACTTTTTAATTTCTTTTGCTGATTCTTAAAGAAACAGAACTGGATGCAGAACTTTTGTGCTCGTATACATATTTTAAATGCCTAATTGGCTTGTCCCATACCATCAGGTAAGATTACTAAGCTGTCAAACCATCTGTTTCATGACCGGGTTGTTAAAATTAAAGATGTTTTATGGCTCGGCCTTTGTGGAACTCCTTGTGATGACAAAGAATCTGACCAAAGCTCGGACAGGTCTTTGTATTGTGCCAGCAAGACATCTCTCACCAACAGAAATAGGCTTGTTCAAAACACATTTGACAGAATGAAGTTAGGCCTCCATCCCATACAAAGCCTCAGCTTCTTGTGTTTCTAGTCGCAGCCAACAGGGTCCCATTTGGCAGCAGCTGAGCCACTGAAAGTAATACACTGCCGCTTATTTTTCATATTCTCTTTAATAAATCCCCATCGATGGCCAGAGAGTTTCTGGGAATATGTC
This sequence comes from Hepsetus odoe, assembly GCA_017165825.1. Taxonomy (NCBI): domain Eukaryota; kingdom Metazoa; phylum Chordata; class Actinopteri; order Characiformes; family Hepsetidae; genus Hepsetus; species Hepsetus odoe. The sequence goes on along the minus strand of CM029373.1, from coordinate 26,640,354 downwards.
AGGCAGATTTATCACAGAGGGGGCGTTATTGACTGCACGCTGCTTGCACATTAAGCCAGTGCTTTCTAATCCTCGCCAGGCCCCCCTCGCTCAATAAGCTATTAGTGGGAATGTGGACATGCATGCCAACGCTCACAACAGCCAGGAGGCGCCATCTATCACAACCCCTTCATAGGAGCCTCTGACAGACCCCCCGAACCCACCAACATAACCTGGTGTCACGTCAATCTGGTCTGTGCGAGTTTATGAGAATGCCATTTGGGTACTGTAGTGCACCTGGTACCGTTCTCCTCCTTCTGCTCCGTTCTTTGGAGGCATTCCCTTGCACTGAACATATGAAACACCCCAGTAGGGGTATTTCCTCCAGCTTGAATCATGCTGTATCGATTCTCCTTCTCATTATATGACTATCCTTTCCAGGCAACCACATGTGAAGGGATTCACGGCTACACGTTTTATGCAGACGATCGCCGCTACTTGTTTAAGGATCAATAGTGGCCATAAAGCAGAGTGTGAGTGTGCGACACATACACATACCATCACTTTCATTTGGTAAATATATAAACAAGCATTAACTGTGTTGCTAGGCCTGACTTTACAATAATACAGAGTGGAGGTCACTACTATTACTCAATTACTGCAGGTTTTTAATCCATTATAAGTTCAAATAGGGCAGTGGAATCCCAGATCAGTGAGTTGCCCTGATGTACCCTTGAGCAAGGTGCTGCCACCATCCCTGCTCCCGGGTGCTGGATATAGCTGACCCCCTCTGCAAGGTGTTCATGTTGCATTTCGCTGTGTTCATTTACAGTTGTAGTCACTTTCACTTCACTTTCACTCAAACGAAAACCTAGCGCAGAGGTTTGGTGAATGCTAGGAAGTTGATGGCACAGCATCTACTTGAATTTAATGCAGTCCAGCTCACCAACCATGATATGATAAGCTTTCCTTTGTTTACGCAAGCTAAAAGGCCAAAGACCAAAATGTATTTTTAATGTAAAAAGGACATTTAAAGGTCAAAAAAACCTTCTGCTGGTTATTACATTAAGTACCATACTGAAATATGCTCATGTCCAACAAGGCCCCTCATATAAATGTCAATTCATTATGGATAAGCGGTGCAATCAGATATATTTCTCCAAAGCCTATTCTATACACCACTTCTTTGAGTAAGTATAAACGTCTGTTCTGTTCTATTTTTCTTTTACTCTCTGACTCCTCTCGACTTTGGCACTGCTTGTCCCCGCAAACCTCTTATAGCTGGAAGATAAATGTCCATTCTTTTGGCCGACTGCTGTTATTGCCAGTGATTGTGAGGGAATCAAGGGTGGTGGGTTGAGGAGGGGATTCTGACAAATTCCAAGGCACCCAGAGAGCTTTCCTGCCAGTCTAGCAGCCTGGTCCTGGTTCCCAGCCCATAGTTCTTACAGACCTCAGGGACACTACCATCTGGCAGAGACTATGATCTGCCTGTGTACACTGACACCTCCGTTAAAAAAGCGGCGGTTTTCTGCATTTAATCTTGCATTAAAATCCCCTCTTAAATGTAAAAGAAAAGACCTAGCATGATGGAAAGTTAGTATATTTTTATTTTGATACAACAGTTTCCAAATATGTACAAATTCTGTGACATTTGCCTGCCGTTGAATGCATTTAACGTGGCCATATGTTCCTTCTAATTACTTGATTTAACAAGTTAAAGGGGACAAAGCCAAAACCTCTCAAAAACTACATCTCCCAACATTTCTTGCTCCCTTCCTCCCTAAACGTATGGTTCATCACAAGGCACGACCGCATTTTGGCACAAATTGCATAAAAGCAACCTACATTTTCTCTCCGTTCCTTGAATGATATGTGATATTGTTTAAAATACTGTTTTCACGCTTAAACACAACATGGCCCAGCAGATCTCTACTGGGAATCCTGTAAATCTGCTGGCCGTCTGGTATCACAGTAAGCTTTAAATAACAAAAGTGTGATGAAGCTTTAAACAATGCTAGCGTGAAGTTATTGCTTATAAGAACTCATTGTTCTGAACTGCAGGGCCAGATTTGCCCTGCCTTATGATATAAAGCCTAAAGTGTAAATCCAGCACACTCGTCCCAATATCCTATCTAGCTTTACAGCTCCATCCATCTGACTGTACTCTATGAAGGAGATATTAAAATCATCTTTGATGAGACCCACAGATGATGCACCTCTTCAAGCCACCTGCTTTATTTGTGCTCAAAATATCCATAAAACCTTTTTAAAAGACACTGTCGGTGTCACATCAGGGCGATTTAGTGGCATCTGCTATAGCTGCTGTTGCAAATCTTCATCGATGGATCAGAATCTTCTGAAGTTTCATGATCCTGCCACTCAGCATAACATTTTGAAACTGGCGGTGAAGTGAAAAAACATAAAAAGGGAAAAATAAAGCACTCTGACAGCAGTATTATGTGCTGGAATAGACCCACCATCATCTCTTGGGCGAATAATGACCAGTAATCAGCTATGGATGAAAAAATGATAGGCCTAATTATTTCCCTTGTCAAACTTAATATGACCGAACCTCCAGCCTTTTAGCAGCCCAAGCAGGCGCTGCCATGTCTGGAGCTTGAAGCAGCTGCTTGCTTTCTTAGCTATTTTGTTCAGTAGAAAGGAACTTTGCACAGCATGATGTATTTATTTATTTGTTTTATCTTTGAAGAGACATGCTCATAGTGTACAGAAATATTCAGCTGCTCTGAAATCAGCAGCCTTCCTCCAGGAGCAACTGGTACCAGAAATCTGGAACTGTTTCCACTGGATGTGACTCCAGTATCTGATTTTTTTACTGCTTTAACATCGGCATCAACAGGACCTGGTGGTATCCATAGGTGCTCTCTTCTGTCGGCTTATCTCTTGCAGCTTCGGTCCATGTTTCCATGAAGATAAAGACACTAAGTATAACTACGTCACCACAACGTGCACGAGAACAGTATGCTGATGTTTAATTACTCAGTTTTCTGAATGATTACTGTCTTCATGTGTTCTTGTTCACATTTGTCAGCAGAAAGGAAACACTTTAGCTGCTTCCACACCTGAATGTGTTTTCTTCCTGTCAGCACAGCTGGTGTTCGGCCAACGGCAGCAAGATAACGCAGCGAATGGGTGAGTTCCCTTTCTTAATAAAGCTCAAAATAAAACAGAGCTTGTCTCTACAGAGAGTAAAGTTTCATTCCAAGCAATAAGTTGAGCTCACTAGCAAGTCAGGGACCTGGAAAGCCAACTTTCAGAGTCTCAGAGTATCAACAGTTTCATTTAGGAAGAGCTAAATCCGTGCTTTTGCTGGTTCCCATTTGGGTTATTGTTTTTGGTTGTGGAAAAATGCCCAAAGACATACACCCACACACAAGCATGTACACTCTGAAGGGCTGGACACTATTTGTAGGATGGTTATCCTGATGGATAGAAATGCACTGGTGAATAAATCTTGGGACACAGTGGGGTAAAGACCTGTTTAAGCGTATTGACCTAAATATTACCCATTGATTCATCAACTGGGCTGCCTAACCAGCCTGGCAGGGGTTGCTTGAGTCTGTTCCAGCATTCACAGGGCAAAGCACCCAGGACAGGATGCCAGTTGCACATACTCACACTTTCAGACCCATGGGGCAATTTAGCATCTTTAAGTCTCTGAAAGTGAAAGTGACTATTTTCTGCCATTGTGAAACACGGCACAGCAAACAGTGAGACACAACGAAATGCGGCCTCTGCTTTTCACCTACACACACACACCAGGCAGCAGGTTGCAGCTTTTTTGGCTCAGGGAGCAGTGATGGGGATGGTACCTTGCTCAGGGGTATCTCAGGGCTACCGGTCTGGGATACTTGTAGAGTAGAGTAATCTCTTATTATCCCACAAATGGGAAATTTGGGCGTTACAGGGCTCTTATAAACCCACGAGCTTCCGATTCTGCGCCCTCATCCCTGAACTCTAGACCGCCGCTGCCTCATTTTGAAACAGGGAAACCAGGGCTCCCAGTGAGAACCTATACAGACACAAGGAGAAACCCCAGATAGGGGGGTGCAGCCACTGTGCAGCCCTTAAACACACATGCACACACAAACACGTGTGTAAATTCTATTACACGGCATGTATACTATTTCCTGGCACGCCCACACATTTGTTAGGCTTCCATTCAGAGACTTTAACTAGCCTCCTCCCCAGAGCCTGAGTGTGTGAGCATGACTGTGTGCTTCTGCTTCTCCTCTGACCAACACTAGGGGGAGTCATCTGACCCAGCAACCCCTTTCCGCCCCTGTGTCTGGGAACAACTGTTCACTGTTGGCGTTTGTGCGGAGCGCCTAAGGTATTCGCAACGCATTCTGTCAGGCCCACGTGTCACAAAGAGCATCGAAAGAAGCGTAAGCGAGGACGAGCAAAAGCACAAAGTAGCTGCATCATCTCTTTCTTCTTCCACTGACTTCAAAGCAGGGATATGAAGAATTCAGCCCGCTGAATCTTTAACGAACTCCAGGGACTCACTCAAATCGGTGCTGGAGGCAAGATAGCAGAACTGAAATCTCAATATACCCCCAGCTCCTCTTCTCGCCATTCATCCTCAAATCCCCCACTCAACCCCCCATAACTCCCTTTTAATGAACTTAGAGGAGGTTTCCCGGACACGGTGATGGCTCGTCCTACACTACACCGCGATTACTTTGGGGAATCCACCATAACAGAGTTATTTAGTCTGGGGTTGGATTTGATTTGCCGTTAGAAGAGAGAGAAGGGCTTGGTCTTGAGATCTTGGCAGTCTGATCGCTACTAGAGCAGAGCTGAGGTTGATTATCGCTTCATAATGATGTTGATTCCATCACACCCGCCGTTTCAGGAAGATTCAGAAGCAATGAAATCTCAACAGTATTTCTCACTCACAGCCTTTTCATTCCTGAAACCTTCTGAACTTTAAATCAATACCACATGTGTTAGAAGAGCTGATTTACTTGATGAAACGCTTCTGTTGTTTTGTGAAATCAACGTCCTTTACAAAGCTGAACTCCCATCTGTAAGGAAATAATTAAGACTTAATTATTAAAGAGAGAATAAATTTAGATTGTTTAAAAGGTCTGTGCCTATAATTCAGAACGTCTCTTGATGGATGGATGGATGGATGGATGGACAGGCAGACAGAGAGAGAGAGAGAGGGAGAGAGAGTGAGAGATAGACAGATAGATAGATAGATAGATAGATAGATAGATAGATAGATAGATTGACAGACAGATAGATAGACAGACAGACGGACAGACATAGATAATAGAGACAGATAACAGAGACAGATAATCAGAGAGAGACAGTCAGCCATTCAGAGAGACAGGCAGAAAATAGACAGACAGAAAGATAGGCAGCCAGACAGACAGACATAGATAGATAGATAGATAGATAGACAGATAGATAACAGAGACAGATAAACAGAGAGAGACAGTGAGCCATTCAGAGAGACAGACAAAAAATAGACAGACAGAAAGATAGGCAGCCAGACAGACAGACATAGACAGATAGATAGATAGATAGACAGACAGACAGACAGACATACAGCCAGACTGATAGGCAGACAGACAGACAGAGACACAGAGAGCAGAAAAGACAGACAGATAAACAGAGAAAGACAGGCAGCCATTCAGAGAGGAGAGACAGACAGAAAACAGAGAGACAGAAAACACACACAGACAGACTTCAAGAAACAGACAGACTGGGAGACAGACAGACAGAGACACGCAGACACAAATATACAGACAGACAGATAGACAGACAGACGGATTCCGCAGGGACACTTCTTACCAGAATAGTAACGACGCGCAAGACCACGCCGCGCATGTTATTCTCCAGCTTCCGGTCGGACAGGCTCCCGTTCAGTCCGTGGACGGGGTCCCAGGTTGCCAGCTGCAACAAAAACAAGCGGGTCAGCATTAACGGGCAGTTTCTACACAGGAGACGCAGAAAAGAGAGACAGCACCACAGAACCGTCCCATTCAGGCTGCAGCAAGCGGCGATCTTCACGACTGCGGCGTGAACCTGCACCCTGCACGCCTCTGCCAGCACGATGGCCCCTCTGTGGACGCGAGGCAGCAGCAGGATGCACGAACTCCCGCCATTCGTTTGATGATTTGGTGAAACCAGCAGCTGGTTTGCAAATGCACAGCTGTTGCTTGGATGAAACAGAACATGTAGCAGCGCTATGTCGCTCATTTCATCACATCCATGGGTTTGAGCTACGGGGCCAATTTGACTTTGACGTCACCCGCCTGTTGTCCTTGCAACAGAAGAAGCTTTTCATGCCTTCTCAAACGTTCTGGAGGGTTTATTTTTGTTTTCTCCTTTCCCCCCAGCTCCTTTTTCAAGGCGGTTCACTTTGTTGCTGGAAGTTTGCCTTTTTAGAATCTGAGATTTTCATCTTCTTTAATACGTCTCCTGAAGAAAGAGCCTTTTCAAGTCTGCTTCGCCTCTTCTGGAATCTGGCTGCTCCCATAAAGGACGGCGAGAGCGAATCCAGACGATCTCAGGGGACTTTAGAAAGACGTTCCTCAGAGCCTTATCGTATACCATTACTGTCCACTTGATTCACTGGATCAAAACACCACAGCTCAATGAGCATCATTGGAAAAATGGACATTTTACACGATATGGTGTCCAATTCGTTGTCCAATATGGTGTCCCCACTCGACAACACCTTCATGCCACGTCCCACACTCTTCCTCATTTCCAGCTACTGGATTATGCAACAGCCTGACACAATGATACCGTCTTACAGTGAAAAATTCGAATTATCATAAAATATCACGTTTTGACGTGATAGTGTATCTTTACACCTCTGTTACACAGAGCAGCCATTACAGACTGCAGACCATCTGTTGCTGAGAAACTCAGCCATCCCATAATCCTACGACTCCCAAAGTGGGAGCTGTGATTTATAGTAGGCGTTTTAACAATACAGTCAACTCACGATTCAGCCTGACAGATGATTCAGGATTCACAGCTCCGTACACACACAGTGTTCTCAACGAGGAAGTAAAATCCCACAGTTCTTATATAATACTGCCAGAAATTAAAGTTCTTTGGAGGTAACATTATTTTTCGTGACGATTAACCGAATGATTTTTGTTCATATATAGTTTTCACATCTTTCATTGGGATCTCCTGATATTTAACGGATTGTTCCACTAACGAAAGTGAAAGTGACAACCCTTGTCATTGCGAGGTCACAGCACAGCACACAATGAACCACAACGAAATTGGACCTCTGCATTTAACCCATGCACCGAGGAGCAGGGGGCAGCTATTGAAAGCACCCGGGGAGCAGTGACGGGGACGGTACCTTGCTCAAGGGTACCTCAGGGCAACCTACTGGTGAGGGGAATCGAACCCACCATCTTCCGATGCAGGGGCAACTCCCTCACCACTAGGCCACCGCTGCCCCATGTTATCAAGTTATCAAATAAAAAAATGACCTTATTTAAATTCAGTGATTTTTATTCAGCTTTTAAAGTCTGGGCTTCATTTCAGACTGTACTAAGTCCACTTTTACAGCGCTAATGGTTTTCCTCCTCATGATGAAACTTATAGTTCAGTTTTCTTTGATGACGTTTACTCTCTCTCACTCGTTTTCTGAGCCGCTTGTCCTATTTAGGGGGGGGTGCCTGAGACTTTCCCAGCTCTCACTGGATGAAAGGCAGGGAAACACCCTGGATGGGTCACCAGACACAGCAGTGGACATTTGAATTGAACGTCTTGGCTGACAGTTAAGGTTTGCTCCGTGCACACACACACACACACACACACACATGTGCATTCTCACAATACCATTCCCCCAAAGACAAAGCTGGTAAAAAAGCCCATTCGGGTGTGATCAGCCCAAATGCAATTGCCTTTGAACTCAGCGGGACAAGCTGCCTGTATCTGAATGTGGTCAATGAGTCAGAATGGATTTCTCCACTGGCCTTTCCGTGCGGGCTACTTCTTAATGGTTATTATAAAAAGCTGCTGCACATTAAGGACGATAAATCATATCCAGCTTCCTTTCCCCGCCTGAGATCCAAACACGGGAACAAGTTTCTGCTGCTGGTCAGATGCCGCCTGTAATGATGGAAAAAACTGATATGGGGTTGTACTGGAGAAAACTCTTATTTTTCCTTTAAAGTGAGTTGATTCCAGTATTTCAGATGCAATTTAAGAGCCTCCCAGACCGCACACATCGATCAGATGCAGAAGTCTTAGCCGCCTGTTGGAATGACGGGTTTATTTATGCAAAAATGTGAACAAATATTAGACCGAGAAGACACTCTTCGACAAAATGATTGGCCCAAAGTCATTTTTACATCTTAAAGACTCGTTCTACTCTTCTAATGTGTCTGTGTAACACTTCTGCACAATTATATTTCGCCATCATTTACATAAAATGGGATGTTTTAAAGGTGTTTTCCGAAAGACAATGTCCAACAGGGATGGAGATTAAGGGACACCGGTCAGAGCGATCAGAGACGAGACAAAATCAGAGTCAAGAACAAATCAGAGTCCGATACCTGAGGACACGATGGAGGCTACGCTGCCATCCAACGCTCAAGAGACGAAGAAGAAGAAGGACATTTTGCTGAAATTTATAAATCAGTGCTAAATACTGAGCTGTCCCCTGGGAGGTGGGCGTGGCTAAGGTTGAAGGATCCCATCACTCTGGTGATGCAGACCGGTGATGTCCTGCAGGGGGCGTGGTGGGCTGCACCACGTTCTGCAGGTTTTGCAACACAATTACCGATTACCGGCTGCAGGATACTTTCATTCTCATGTTTCACTGTGTTGTCAAAAAAAAAGTCTTTCCAAAAGTGCTGCATTTTTGTCCTCAACAGACTAAAAGGGCCTTGACATGTTTTATAGCAACAGTCTAATTTTATTCGGAGGTAAAGGCGGCCCAGAAAAATACCGGGCACAGCAGGGTCATATTCATATCTGACAAGTTAATTATATTGCACTGAATTAACCGCGGAGGCAGGTAATCAGCAGGCTCCCCTCCCAAAAAAAAAAAAAAAAGAGATTTCAGTGTGTGAACTTTATCTCATTCCAACACAAAGTAAATTGTTCTCCAAATTCTAATTAAACTCAGCAAATGTGCAGCCTGTAAACAATAGATTTGCCACCATGCGCTGCTTTCCTCCCAGTCAGATAATATCCGAGAAAAAAGCCTATTGATTTGCTCACACACCAAATAAAAAAAAAAAAAAAACAAAGAAAAAAGGAAAAACAAGGCGGCCCGAGCGTGTTGTTCTTTTGGTTTAGAGATCAAACCAGCAGCTCCCTGCCATGGAGAGCACGCCAGAGCAGCAAATGAGTTCCCTGCTCAAAGCTGACGTGATGGAGGGAAGAGTTCCCTTCTTCCATCTGCTTTCACAGCTCGTCATCATCTGCAGAGCTTTCTTCCAGAAGAGAACAAACTGAGGTGAGTGTTGAAGGATGTAGATACACGTGAGAGCTGGCATGAGTTCAAACAACCACACACACACACACACACACACACACACACACACACACACACACACACACACACACACTAGCTTAAATACTACATTTTTAGTTGAATACAATATGAGGTCATAAGTATCTATGGTATCTAGGGTAGCGGTGGCCTAGTGGTTAGGGAGTTGCCCCCGCATCGGAAGATTGTGGGTTCAATTCCCTCACCAGTAGGTTTCCCTGAGGTACTGTTGAGCAAGGTACC
>CM029373.1:26608121-26625621 GCA_017165825.1 Hepsetus odoe | reverse complement strand
CAAAATTAGATTAGAATAAGATTGCGTTTATTTTGCATTGTTTAAGGTTGGTTCAATAACCATGTCTTGCAATATTAAGGGGAGCAGGAGACATCATGGAGGCTGCGAGCTTGGAAAAGCCCCATTAGATCATCTCAGCCTCAGATGCCCCAATTAAAAAGGCACAGCACTGCGTCGAGGTGAGGGACCGCTCTTAATTACACAGAAGCCTAAGCAACAAAATAAAAAATCAAGGGGGTGGCCTAGCGACTGGGGAGCAGGCCCCAGGATCGGAAGGTCGTGGGATCAAATCTCAGACTGGAAGGTTGCCCTGAGGTAGCCTTGAGCTAGGAACCATCCCCATTGCTGCTCCCTGGGCTGCTTCTTTAAAATCAATAATCAAACTTCAGCTGCTTCATATCGCTCTCATGTGCATCTGAAATGGAGAGATTTCTGAGGAGATCGGAGAGTAGAATTTTACTTGTATTAGAAATGGAAAAGAAATAGGGAAAGAGGTGTTTTCCAAAAAAAATGAGAAAACTGTATTTCTAACAGTCACGCGAGACCTGGCAGACCTGCTCCTATCAGATAACCAGACCGTAAAGCTTTCACCTTTAAGAAGAAAATGAAGCTCCTCTTTCACTTCAGGTCTGAAAAAATCTATGGATGTCCGTCCTACTGGAGACCACGGGTCTGAAAGGACGTGTAGTTGCTCAGCATGCCATAACTCAGGCTTCCAAATTATGTAGGAAACCCTGGTATACATTGCAAAACTTCATCTAGTTCCTTCACTCTTGCCTCGGTTGTACCTGATACAAGCCGACCACGCCGCTAGCAAGAAAGTGTCACCCTCGAGAACAGTCTACCACCACATAATATCCGGTCGACAGCGGTCCTGTGGTCATAACCTGGCCCGTGATTAATGGAGTAGAGGGTGGATGACAAATTGTGCATGACAACAGGTCAAACTCCAGCCATAACCTAGTAAAATAACAACAGGCTAGGAGGGGCGTCGCCAAGCCCGAGAGGGTATCGATTAAGTTCCAACAAGCCACAGCACCACCCACACGGTCACATGAATGTTAACAAAATGGCCTGCAGGACAACACATGGGCTGGACAGCTAAGAGAGAGCCAAAGTACACATCTTGGCAGACTTATATATCACCCTAGCCGCACTCTTTCGGCTAACAATTCCATGCTGGATCAGCCGTTACTGCCCGGGCCCACTTTGATCTTCTCCTGCTCTTCACTAGCGATAGCGCTTCTCTCTTTTTTCCCGCTGTACTCGTGCAACAACTGACTTTTCACATCCTGCATCATCAGGAGTCCCCATGTGTGTGATTAGTGCAGAGACATTACAGTAATGGGGTACATGTTCTCAAATACACTGAAACACAGTGCGGTCCCGTGTGTGCTGCTGTCTCATCTAAAAAGTGCAATTAGTGTGCAAACGCATGCCCAGAGGTGTGAGCTCACTGCCAGAGTTTAGCAATGATCCATTTCCACAGCCCGCATTGTGTATTATTTCAGAGTGCAATAATAACCAGTGTTGTACCTGAGCATACAAAAATCGATGCCCTTGCTTATGTCTCATGGCGTTTGGGTTCCCTATCACGTTGCAGGCTGGGGACTGTGGTTTATGTCAATAGTGTGCCGCTTCAGGCTCTCTGTAAACATAGCCTTTGAAGCTCAAGCAGACTCCATCCGTGGTAACAATATGCTGACAAAGCAAAGCGCAGAGACTTAGGCCAATAGCTGTGGCCAGTTGTATGACCAAGTGTTTAATTGCCATAGAAACAGGCACCTACTTCATTACATTCCACTTCGATCCATGTCCCCCTTCAGCATCTGGCTATAAATATTTCACGGGGCCTGAAATGTGTCGGCTGATGGGGCTACGCGTTCAAATATACATGAAAGCCTTTCACTTTGTGGCAAGTGTACAATTAAGCCCACTGTCAAGCAGGTGGAAAACATCAGCGTGCTCTTCACTGAGAAAGGTGGAGTAAACGCAGCACTGAAGGTCCTGCTTCGCTTTCTCAGACAGCTGGTTAAGGGACGTTTTCTCCAATGTCGGCAGCTTCTGTCTCTGATATCCGGAGCTGTTTTAGGATGAACCAGGCTCAGGTTTCGGCTCAAGGATCAAAAGATGTGGTTATAGAAATTCACCAGATCTCACCAACGTTAGCAGCATATCGAGTCTTGCAGGATCTGCTTTTCCCAGGAAGAAAAAAGTTGATCATGAAAAAAGTCACCATACAAAAGCATGTAGCATGTACTATACTTGTTACTATAGTTACATCTCAGCGCGTAGCCTAGCAACCTACTGTATATTTTGATCAACGTTCTTATAAAATGGTTAATTAGTGAATGTAAAATGTAAGTAAAGTACAGTTTTGGAGCTTCCCACTCAGTGCAGCTACACTAACCATGCCTGAAAAGTTTCCGTTCTTTGTGATCTGTGATGTTTCTCTACCTTCTCCACTGAGCAGAAGAGAATTTACTTGGTGAAGAAGATTACTCTCATTTTACGCTAAAGTGCATGAGCTCATCTACTGGCCCACAGTGGCAAAAAGATTTCCCTTCACTTTGAATGACTGCAGCAGTTTCATTTAGAGTATAAAAAAGCATGTTTCTGAATGTGGTCCTCAGTCTTCAGAAGATGACTGAAGAAATAATGTTACAGAAAATTCTAAAACCGAATTCGGATTGTAAAAAGGACCTGATTAAAGTATTCTTTCCAAAGGATGAGGTCTATGCTCCAATGCTTCGCTGTCCCACAACTCACGCCAAGGTGGGGTCATCGGATGTACCCGTTTTATAGGGACGGTCCTCTTCTGGGGGCCTATCGGGCAGGTGACTCTCCCCAAAAATGTCCACGGTCTTGTCTTTGTATTAAAAATAGTCTAGAAGTAAAGACCAAGCATATTTTCTTGCATCGTGCTTGTTTCGGTCAAAACTCATTTCTAACTCAGTTTTCAAACCAGATCAAACCAAAAGTCTACCTGGATGTGGCTCCATCTACAAGTCTTCACCTCATTCTTCTGGTCGCTCCCGTTAGGGGTCACCAACTGTCTCCATTTCTTCCGGTCCTCTGCATCTTCCTCTCTCAAACCAACCACCTGCATGTCTCTCTCACCACGTCCATAATCCTCCTCTTTGGTCTTCCTCTTCTCTTTCCTGGCAGCTCCATCTTCAACATCCTCCTCTCTCCTCTGGACACGTCCAAACCAACGCAACCTTGCTCCTCTAACTTTGTCTCCAAAAAGTCCAACCTCAGCTGTCCCTCTAATATACTCATTTCTAATCCTGTCCATCCTCGTCACACCTAACGAACATCTCAGCATCTTTAACTCTGACACCTCCTGTCTTCTCATCAGAGCCACAGTCTCAAACCCATTTAACAGAGTTGACCACACTACCATCCACTAACCCCACATCATTCAGCCAAGCTATGTTTGGGGTTAAATTTTTATTTCTCCTCTTTTATTCAGCTAGTTTTATATCCTCAGGTGAAAGAAACTGTTTCTACACTGCGACAAATTGGGAGAGAGTCAACCATTCAACGGTGAGACAGACATGGTTAGTGTGGGTTTCTGTGGTACGAGAGCCCTGACAGTGTCCTGCTGTAGATTCTGCCTGATAAGAGCTCGGCCTGGTGACCTCAGTTTGATCCGTGTGTCAGGAATCATCCTGCAGGTTCTGTGGTCAGTTTCTCCCCAGACATGACGAGGTGTCCAATTATATGTCTTGAAACCGTAACCGCCAGGTGACCGCGGCGGATGTGTCTACATTCCTGACAGCTCAGAGCGGAGCCGGACAGAATAAAGGAAGTGTCTGAATGATGCACTGTTGCTGTTTCTCAGACTTTTATTCCATTTTATACCCAAGTGTGAAAACCTTTCAAGCGCACTGCATCTGATATTTCAGAGCCCCCCAGGATCTGAAGCTCTTGGGTTCGGATCCCAAACCAGTAGGTTGCTCTGAGGTACTCATGAGCACGGTACCTTCCCCATCACTCCTGCCCGGGTGCATGTGTGTGGGTAAAAAGCAGAAGCTGCATTTCGCCGGTGGCTCACTGTGCGCTGGGCGCTGACAAATAGTCACTTTCACTTAGCATTTCATGGCAGCACCTGGGATTGACATTGATTGGCATTTTGGACTGCAAGTAGGTTTAAACTCTGAATCCCAGCTGGCAAACACTTGGGCAAAATAATTACAAAGTGAGGAAGTCGTTTAAAATCTGTTTCAAGCAGAACCTGATTAAACCGGTCCTGAAATGTCAAACGTCTTTTAAAATAAAACATTCATTAGAGTTAACGAACGGGACAGCAGTAATGAGTTCGACCAGGGTGCTGGAAAGTCAATTCACATTAGCTTTTATCGTCTGTCATTTTAATAAGCACTGTGTATATGCTCGCATGAAGTACATCAGCCAAAGCGATTGACAAAAAGCAGTTAACAGACGAAATGAATCAGGTCTGTGACAACAATTAAAGGGTTTATTCTTTGGTGCTTTGAACAGAATCAAACTGCATGCCTTTACTGCAAGAAGTTCCTTTTTTATAGTGAATATTGGACGGCACAGTGGTGCTGTAGGTGGCGCTGTCGCCCCACAGAGAGAGGATCCCGGGTTTGATTCCCAGGCGGGACGGTCCAGGTCCTTCCTGTGTGGAGTGGCCATGTTCTCCCCGTGTCTGTGTGTCTGCGGTTTCCTCCCACATGCACATCAGGTGGACTGGAGATGCTAAATTTCCTCTTGGTGTGAGTGTGTGTGTGTGTCCCTGCCTTTAGCCTGTAAGAGCTGAGTACCACCGGTGACCCTAATCAGGACAAGTGGCTAAGAAAAAGACTGAGAGAGCGTTCTCACTATATCCATCCTTCCATGTCGTTAATCCTAATCAGGGTCATATGACATATTTACAAAATATAATAAATAGCTTTTTCGCTTTTTTAGCCGCGTATCTTCATCCATGCTTTTTGTGCACTTCAAACATCCAATCTATCTGGTCTACAGCCGTTTGGCCCCGCCCATTCACAATGACGTTATAAGGAGTGTTTCAGCCAATGAGGTGCAGGGTAACAACATGTATCAGAGGTCGTTTACAGATACCAGTATAAAAGGAAGTGTAACAAAATTGTCTGTTTTATGCTCGGTGATAATGGCAGGATGGAAAACAAAACAATGCAGTTATGAAACGATTATTTTGGTAAATAACAATCAAATTCGTGAGCCAAAATCTTTGAACCTGCATCTGGTAATGCATTCCTGTAAGGGAGCTTTTAAAAAATAATTATGATAAAATATTTTTCTATATATAATTGTTTCATTTATATATATATATACAAACAAGCACTACTTTAGCTCTACAAGGGGCAGCAGGGGTCTAGTGTTTAGGGAGTTGCCCCCGCATCGGAAGATTCCCTTACCAGCAGGTTGCCCTGAGGTACCCTTGAGCAAGGTACCGTCCCCGTCACTGCTCCCCGGGCTCTCTCAATAGCTGCAGGGGCAACTCCCTTACCAATAAGCCACCGCCTGGGTTAAATGCAGAGGTCCAATTTCGTTGTGGCTCACTGTGTGCTGTGCTGTGACCTCGCAATGACAAGGGTTGTCACTTTCACTTACATTACACTTGTTTGTATGCATTTACGCTTGTTAATTTGCATACGCGTAGACTTAAAGTTAACTCTGATGTCGCTCGTGCCGTTCACGGCCGTTGTTGGTGGGTTTGATGATTAATGTGTGAATGGAGAGCAAATGAGAACCAAAACACAATTTGACAAACAAACGCCTTCACAGAAAACCTGACTCAGATGGAGCTCGTACAGAGTGCAGGTTTATAAACGAGAGAAATGTGGCAAAACTAATCGAGGAGCACAACAGAACGTAAATGAGTTTGCTCATAATTTAGACTGAAATTGAACAAGACCGATGAGTTAATGATTTTTACAAATGAATTGAGTGGAGTGTGTGTGTGTGTGTGTGTGTGTGTGTGTGTGCGTGCATGCGTGCGTGTGTGTGTGTGTGCATGATTCAACTGTTTTACTCAGTGTAGGTGAAAAGTACAGGCTCTGGAACGGACTCCGATTTGAAAGGTTAATAAACAGGAATAATTAAAAGTGTCTCTGACGGATGTTTGTAGCGTCTGTTTGTGCTGAAAGTGAACTGAATCTCACTCCATATTAATTTACATTTACAGCATTTAGCAGACGATCTTATCCAGAGCGACTTCCGTGTCCTGATTACAGGGACAGTCCCCCCCTGGAGACACTCAGGGTTAAGGGTCTTGCTCAGGGACCCAGTGGTGGTAGTGCTGGAGGTGGGATTCGAACCTGGGACCTCTTGAGCCACAGGTCCATAGACAAGTATCCTACCAGTAGAAGGTTTGGGGCTCAAGACTTTCAGAAGTACAGAGGGGTGGAGTGAACTTCAGTAATTAAAATCAACAGTAATTTGACTCGATGTAGCAGATTAAAGAGAAAGAGAGAGAGAGAGAGAGAGAGAGAGAGAGAGAGAGAGAGAGAGACAGAGAGAGAGACAGAGAGAGAGAGTGTGTGTTAAAGGGAGACACTGTCTGATACTATAAGGTCACACCTTGTGCCTTTTTTCTCTTTATCCATTTTGTAAGGCCAATCGTAGAGCACATGGGGGACAGGCTAATGCAGTCAGGACAGAGACTCTCTGATGGGCTGCGCCCTCACCGCATAAAGCATGTATGTCTGAATGGCTGGGGGAAGCGAAGGGGATGGAAATGGAAGGACCCGGTTGTGGATAATGATGCCCCGCTGCTGAATATTTCAGGGTACGAGCTTGTTAAGTGTGCTTTGGCGGAGCAGGGCAGCCTCGGTGCGCCGCCGAACCCCGGCCCGCGCCCCGGGGAAACACTGATGTCTGCTAGGAGCTCTGCTAAAGCTAAGACAAGGGAAGTCAGCCTTATTTCTCCATCCCTTTTTTACAACTGTTGTCACAACGCAGCCTTACAGAACCCCTAATGAGGAAGAAACCTCAGAGGAACCGAAACTCAAAAGGGGAACGTGTCCTCCTCTCTTCGACACCGGACGTGTTAATCAGCCTTTGAGGTCTTTTTGAATAAATAACACATGAAGCAACACGGGGAGCACCGGGATGTTTAATTGAAGAGCCTGTAGGGGACGTTACGGGGGCGACCCCACAAAGCCCCTCCTCTGCCCAGTCAGCGAAGTCCGAGGGGGTCAGTCGAACCCACGAAACAAACATTGATGTTTCTCGAACTGGAGCGGGAAATATCAGACTTGCATGGCAAGAAGCCAAACGCTTCCTCCACAGACGTGATGGGCAGATAAAAACGCTTGTTCTGTTCACACCTTTACCTGACCTTTAAAAAAACACCAGAACCTGTTAGTGTCCACAGAGCCACCGGGGAACACCGAGGAAGATGCAGAGCTCAGCATCGGCTGAGAGTGATCAAAGATTTAAACAGAGAGAGAAAGAGAGAGAGAGAGAGGGGGGGGGGAGAGAGAGAGAGAGGGGGAGAGGGGAGAGGGAGAGAGAGGGGGAGAGAGGGAGAGAGAGGGGAGAGAGAGGAGAGAGAGTGGGAGAGGGAGAGAGAGGGAGAGGGAGGGGGAGAGGGGAGAGAGAGAGATGGAGGGGGAGAGAGAGAGGGAGAAATAGAGAGAGGCAGAGAGAGGAGAGGTAGAGAGAGAGAGACCGGAGAGGAGAGAGAGAGAGAGAGGAGGAGGGAGAGAGAGGAGAGAGAGGAGGGGGATAGAGAGAGGGAGAGGGAGAGAGAGAGATAGCAGAGAGAGGAGAGAGGAGAGGGGGAGAGAGAGAGAGAGAGAGAGAGAGGAGGGAGAGAGAGAGGGAGAGAGAGAGGGGAGAGAGAGAGAGAGGAGAAAGAGAGAGAGGGAGAGGAGAGGGGAGAGAGATGGGGAGAGAGAGAGGGGGAGAGGAGGGAGAGAGAGAGAGAGAGAGAGAGAGAGAGGGAGGGAGAGAGGAGAGAGGAGAGGAGAGACAGAGAGAGGGAGAGGGAGAGAGAGGAGAGAGAGATGGGGAGAGAGTGGGAGAGGGAGAGAGGGAGAGAGAGAGAGATGGGGAGAGGTGGAGAGGAGAGGAGAGGAGAGAGAGGAGAGAGAGATGGGGAGAGAGGGAGAGAGACAGAGAGGAGAGAGGAGAGTAGAGAGAGAGAGGAGAGAGAGAGAGAGGGAGGAGAGGGAGAGAGAGAGAGAGGAGAGGAGAGGGAGAGAGAGAGAGATGGAGAGAGGGAGAGAGAGAGAGAGAGGTGAGAGAGATGGGGAGAGGAGAGGAGGAGGGAGAGAGGAGAGGGGAGAGGAGGAGGGAGAGAGAGAGAGGGAGAGGGAGAGGGGAGAGAGAGAGAGAGGAGAGAGAGAGAGAGAGAGGCAGAGGAGAGAGAGAGAGATGGGGAGAGAGAGAGGGAGAGGGAGAGAGAGAGAGAGAGAGGAGAGGGAGAGAGGAGAGATGGGGGAGGAGAGAGAGGAGAGAGAGAGAGGGAGAAGGAGAGAGAGAGAGAGAGGGGAGAGAGAGAGATGGGGAGAGAGGAGAGGAGAGAGAGAGAAAGAGAGAGAGGAGAGGGAGAGAGAGAGAGAGAGAGAGGCAGAGAGAGTAGGAGAGAGAGAGAGAGGGAGAGGGAGAGAGAGAGAGAGAGAGAGGCAGAGAGAGAGTGGAGCAGAGAGAGAGGAGAGGGGAGAGAGAGGGGAGAGATGGGGAGAGGCTGGAGAGATAGGGGAGAGATATTATAGGGGAGAGAGGGGGCAGAGGTGAGAGGGGAGGGGAGGAGAGGGAGGAGAGATGAGGGAAAGAGAGGGGGAGAGAGAGGAGAGAGAAGGAGAGGAGAGGAGAGGGAGAGAGAGAGATGGGAGAGAGAGAGGAGAGAGAGATGGGGAGAGAGGAGAGGGAGAGAGAGAGAGAGAGAGAGAGAGAGAGAGAGAGAGAGAGAGAGAGAGAGAGAGAAAGAATTTTGAATTTTAAATACACACTTTATTGCACATTATGCATGTTCCATCATTAGAAAGAAAAAAAGGAGAGAAAGAAAGAAAGCAGGAGAGAAGGACAGAGAACAGATAAAGAAAAAAGGAGAGCAAGAGAGATAGACATGACATAATGAGAGAGAGAGAGAGAGAGAGAGATGAGAGAGAAAATGAGAGCACTGTAAGTGATGTAAATGAGAGAGAATGAGACAGAGAGCACTTAGAAAAAGAGAGAGATGGAGAGAAAGAGAGGGACAGAGACAGAGAGAGACAGTGGACAGAATGAGAAGACTGAATTTGAGATAAGGAGCACTGAAAGCAAGTGAGAAAGAGAAAGAGAGAGAGAGGAGAGAGAGAGAGAGAGAGAGAGAGATGGGGGAGAGAGAGGAGAGGGAGAGAGGAGAGAGAGAGAGAGAGGAGAGAGAGAGATGGGGAGAGAGAGAGGGAGAGGAGAGAGAGAGAGGAGAGAGAGAGAGGAGAGAGAGAGAGAGAGAGAGAGAGAGAGAGAGAGGGAGAGAGAGAGAGATGGGGGAGAGAGAGAGAGAGAGAGAGAGAGAGAGAGAGAGAGATAAAGAGAGAAGTGTGTGTTGTGGGGGCTGAAGTGTGGAGAGGTGAGTTAATCCTCTTTCTGTATGAAGAAGGGAAGGTAAACGAGTGGAAGGGGGCCGTGGCTGTGGGGAGCCGCTGCCCGCTGTAATCCCAGCTTTACACACTGTAATTCTGCTGGGGGCTGCGGGAGGGGACACACCTGGAACACACACACACACACACACACACACACACCGCCGCCTCCTGTCCTGAACCTCTCTGTGAAATCTGCATGTCCCTCAGTTCTGCCGAAGACTGCTGGTCTAATTTTCACTTTCCGTTTATTTATTTGAATAAGAAAGTAAATTAATTTATTGCTACACTTAATTTCCATTTAATGCTAATTCAATTAGCACTGGAAAAACTGGGAAAACTGGGAAACCAGGAGTCTCTTGCTGGAAAGAATGGTCCTCCATCTCCCCCCTTAGAGTGATCCTTGTCAGGTGTCTGTTGGTGGACTGGACAAAATGAGTAGTTTTGTCCTCTAAGCGTGACGGGCTGTCCCAGGAACGAGTTGCAGTTTCAAAAAAACAAATACAATGTCTCGGGTCTTCCCCTCCCAGTCCTGATGAGATCAAGAACTAAAAAAAAACAACACTCACACCTAGGGGACAATTTAGCTTCTCCGGTTTTGGGACGGTGGGATGAAGTCGGAGCAAACACAGAACCCGGACCGTCCCACCTGGGAATCAAACCCAGGACCTTCTCGCCGTGAGCCGTACTAGCAGTGAATAGAAACAGCAGCAGAGTCTTTATTTTGCCGTAATGGTGGTAAAGGTGGACCCTGGACATGGGGACGGAAACATCGTCCTGCACATGAAGCAGAGTGCACATCCTGTTCCACAGACACAGGGGTGCCACGGATTTGATACCAGTCCACCAGAACGAGGAGTGACTAATCTTTTACACCCCTGCTGAACTTCATCTACATCCGATGGAAAAAGCAGCAGGTCTGCGCTGTTCAAGTCCCGACGAGATCCACGCCATGAATGAAGATCATGAGATGTCAAATTCAATTCATCTCCACCACAAATAAGCTTTTCTACCTTTAAACCTTCCTTTACACTTTCGTTTCTTTCTTTTCTTTTTACTTTGCAAGACTGAAAGAGTGTGATTTGAAGGTAAATGCAATAAATGTCCTTCTAAAAAAACGACATTTAATGAATAACAAAAAACGGTAACATTTTTAACCCTTAACTCTTTATTTTTTAAAGGATTAAAGATTAAAATTTCTAATTAAATTTTTTTTTAGAAGTTTAGAATTTGGTGGAAATACCTGAGAAGAAGAAAGTCGGCCATGGGAGCCCTGCTCTCGCTGCCAAGTGGAGGAAATGGTCCAAAGAGAACCGAGGAGCTTTCTCTAGGAACATATCGATGAGGATGCACACCAGTGTGTGTGTGTGTGTGTGTGTGTGTGTGTGTGTGTGTGTGTGGCCCCTACTCAGGTGCATTGTGCTATTTAACCTTGCAATTCGTCGATGCTCTCACGCTCCTTCATAGGACATCATAAATGAATAATAGAGAAATGAGGCTGCCTCAGATTAAGGCAGCCGCTTCCTCTGGGCTGAGACGTTTCACAGCTCCGGTGCACTTTTGCTGCTCCCGGCTTGTCCAGACGCTGGAACAAATCTCCTCTTTGAGGACCCGCATGCTTCAGGGGACGCTTGACCTGGAGCAAAGTGAAGATGTTTATCGCTGAGAGTCACGAGTGCAGATGTGCTGAGTTGGTGGGAACGAAGCCACGTCTATCACCGCAGCTGGCTTGCCTGCAGGGCTGCTTTTGGGGTTTACTTTCACACGCATGCATGCCTAACCGGCTGTTTGTTCAGGGGACGCCGCCCGGTTTAGGATTTCCGGCTCCATCCGCGACCGGACTTTGAATTTCCGACGATCAATACAGCAAAACTTACCACTATTCGCTCTCAGGAGCAGGAAAATGATTTATTGGGTTTTTTTTAAACTGGTGTTCGGACATCAAGTCACAAGTGACAAAAATCGGATCTGTATGGGCAGACCGTCGTCGCATTTGCCCTCATGTCCACTTCGGTTGCCATAGCAACAGCACACGAGGGGGCAGGAATGCAGTTATGAGCCTGGAAATCAAAGAGCACAGTCCCTTTGCCGTTATAACAAGCAGATCCTGAACGTGAACATGACTTTAGGTCGACCCGGTCAGCAGATAACGTTCGCTGATGTGATCCCACGATGGACAAGTTTTCAAAGAAGGAACCGATGTTAAGTAGGAACATCTCAGACATCAAAAAAAATGCTACAAAGCTTATAAAATCTTTTTACCAAATGAAGAATGTGATGAAATGAACTAAATAAACAGCAAAAACAATGTGTTTAATTGTCACTGCTTGTTAGAAATGTGTGTAATTAAACAATACAGGGTAACCAATGAAAACGGAGCTAATTTTCATATATCACTCCTAAACGCATAGCTAGAAAAATAGCTGATGTGCACAAAAAAAAAGAAAAAAAAAAAAAGAAATATGACCATAAAAACACACAAACTGTATATGTGGGCCTCAAGTAAACAAACTAGCCAGTAAATATAATAAAATAAATAATAAATAAATAAATAAATAAATAGATGATCACGAGCTGGCTCTTTGCTTTTCTGTAAAGGCTGCTCCAGATGTTGGAACGTTGCTGTACGGATGTGACTCTGATTGGCACAAGATCATTAGTGAGGCTGGATGATTAGTTCTGATCCAGCGATCCAGCTCATCACGGAGTTATTAGACGGGGGTCCATCACTTCAGGTTGACAAGAGGCGTCCGCATACTTTTGGCCACCCTGATCAGACGCTACATCTGAAATCGCCATATTTAACTTGTCCAAAAGTAACCAGACACCTTTGCCCTTATACCTCATGTAAGAGTGATACAGATACTCTTTAAAATATAAAGCAAGACTTTAAAACACACCGCTGTTTGCGGATCGAGACTGGTTTGACGCTTTTAAAGTCACTTGGTTTGGACAGAAGTGTCCTTCACTTAATGTGAAAAAGACAAATGTCCAACTTATGCAAATTTAATGATATACTTCTTAAGGGTATAACTTCACTACCTTTAATTAGCGAACACATTGCACGGCAATACAGTTCTACTTTAGTCTGTGTGTGTGCGTGTGTGTGTGTGTGTGCGCATGTGTGTGCGCATGTGTGTGTGTGATTGGAGGCCTGTCCATGGTGGGTCTCTGCCTTTCGCCCTGGAGTGGGTAACACCCCTGATGTTACTGAAGAAGTATGGATGAACGGATGGATGGACGGATGCATGGATGGATGGACGGCTGGACAGATGGATGGAAGGAGTTGAACTGTAGGTTTCTGTATGCAAGTTCTATTAATCCATTAAAAAGAAACTCAATGCTGCCAATTGTTGCCAATTTTCTTCTTTTAAGTTTTAAGTTAAAAGAAAATAACAGGCTAAAAGGCAGTGAAAGTCTTTCCACGATGGATATGCTTTAAAACCAAAAGCTCACGTGTGTATTTATTCCCAAAACAAACAAAACCCCCAACAAGTAGCTTCAGCAGCTAAGCATACGTGGAATTACATCCCAGGTGGCTCCTCATGAAGCAGAGAAAACGATGAGAGTGTTACTGTAGATGTAAATTTGCCCGTGTCAACCAGCATACATCAGTAAAAATGGCTGTTTTGAAGATAAAAACAAGTCCGGGACAAATATAATAACCAGTCTAGAACACCGAAAACATCACCTGCCAAGCAACCAGGCTCTCGTCCAAACAAACGGCCGCTTCGCTACACGCCTGCACGTCTCGCAGCTTCTCAATCAGTACAAAAAAGAGAGACATCTTAGTAACAACGCAGACATAACCAGCCCTTTAATTATAGGCTAAAAGCTGGCTGACTGACACCAGTCAACATCTGTGTTCCAGATGTGTCTGAGTCCTTTCACACCTGTACCTGCAGTGTGCTGGGATCATCTGAGGTACTTGATGATGCCCGGTAGGAGAAAGGAATGGCTCCAAGAGAGAAAGTAATCTTGTTAGGAGACTCCACACACTCCATTTTCCTTCTCTTTCATTCTCTATCACTCTTACATGTGTTATTCTGTTAGGATTACAGTGTTTTTATTACCGTATCCTTTGCATTATCTCAAATCATTTTTTACATAAAGAAAAATGAATTTCATACACACTCAGAGAAGAAGGTAATGTGCAGGTAAATTTCGCTCCATGAAGGTACAGCGTAAATGTATTCTAAAAGGTTTAACAGTGTCCTCGAGAGTCAGTTTTCAACCTTTTTTTTATTTTTTACAGTAGAACCCTTATGTAGAACCCAGTAGATCCCTTGCTCACTGATTTTCCCAACCTCTAATTCCAACAAGGGTCACGTGGGGTGCTAGAGCCTATCCAGCATGGGACGGCGGTGGCCTAGTGTTTAGGGACTAGGCCCCATGATCAAAAGGTTTTGGGATCAACCCCAGATCAGCAGGTTTCCCAGAGGTACCCTTGAGCAAGGTACCGTCCCCATAGTTGCTGCATGGGTGCCCAGTCCAACAAATACACACTCGCACCTAAGGGGCAATTTGGCTTCTCAATCCTGGAAATCAATGCTAAGTAGGACAAACATGTGAGGACTCTTCACAGTGAGGACACGGGCCGTCCCAGCTGGGAATTGAACTCAGGACCTTCTTGTCGCTAGGCGACAGCACTAAGCACTGCACTGTGTGGCCCCTGTTCAAATCATTTCATTAACTGTGATCCATATAGACATCCACACAACCCAACCGTCCTGGGAGCAGGTTTTCCTCATTAAAATAGACAAAAACATGTCAGATGTGTCCAAAGCCTTGACTAGCATCGTCTGTCCTGTATTCTGCATTCATAAAGCAGACAACATAAAGGCCTTTCATGACATTGGACATTAATTTATCTTTCAACACCAGCAGCTTCCTAATTCATGTTCTCCCAAGTCCTCGTGGAGCCTTCTGTGACTGATTTGACATCAGCTTGAATGTCCCTTAAGCAGCCCCATGGGATCTATCCCAAAGGGACAAATTTATAGACTCTTTCAAACAGGGTTCGAGCTGAGATTGAAGCAAAGAGCGTAACCACACGTTTCAGGATGCCTGGAGGGTTCTGGATCTCGGTAATGGCTCTTCAAGCTAAAATGGTGAATTTCCCAGTAAAGGCAGCGAGGGAAACGACCATAAATCTGGCTTTCTCTCTTGGTTGTCTCTTGCATATCCATCCAATCACGTCCAACCTTTAACAATATTATAATAACATCTGGGTCGCAAGTCCAGGAGAACGTGTCTTCCTGACCCAGGGAAAATTGAGGAGAGCCTGGAGCCGGGAACGAGAAGCCCAGGACATTTAACACGTCGGCAATCTAGTGGGAGCTGTCCGGGCGAGACGTGCGAAAAGAGAGGAGCTCTGAAGCAGGACAAATCAATGGGTCTCTCTCTGTCTCTCCTTCCCTCCCTCTCTTCCTCCCTCCTTCCTCCTCGCTCTTTCCCTGCAGGCAGAGACAGCTCCTCTAAGAGAACATCTGAATCTACCTAATGGAATGGAAAATTGGGGGAAATAGGAAGCCGAACCCAAGGGGATATCTTTTCCACTGTATAGTTTTCACTTATTTAATACACACGTTTCTACAATCTCCGCTCGGTCCACGCGAGCCATTAGCATTCAGCCATTAGCATTCAGCCATTAGCATTCAGACTTTTATTCAAGGCAGTGTCCTCCTGCTAAAATGACAGCTCTGATAAACAAGTGCACAGAAAGCTGCTCTGAAGAATTCTGATGGAGTTTTCCCAACCACACCTGTAGAGCATGGTCAGTGCCAGCGATGTTTCCCCAGCCTTGGAGAAAGCGCTCCAGATGGACACCAACAGAAAGTCCTTTGACTTCCGCTAAAAGTGTGTTTTCTTGCAACATCTCCATTTTTAAGATATCCAAGTTTTGGGTTTATCATCAGGACTTCAATCTCCAGCAGTGCCACAGCCCTGGCTGGGAGTTTAACTTCTCACCCTCTTCCTGTAGGTCGACCTTCTCCTTCATCACTCCATCCAATATGGGGGTCTGTTAGCTGCCACTGTGTGATCTAATGTAGCAGAATTGGTCATTAGTATTCTCCACCACG
Organism: Hepsetus odoe; assembly: GCA_017165825.1. Lineage (NCBI taxonomy): Eukaryota > Metazoa > Chordata > Actinopteri > Characiformes > Hepsetidae > Hepsetus > Hepsetus odoe. Next base: position 26,609,972 of record CM029373.1, on the reverse strand, counting down.
GTGCGGAGATGTGCAGCGCTCTGCACATCTAGCACAGCAGTCTTGTATTGAACTTTATTGATAAAGGAACTGTGTCAAGCCAAGCTCCGTGACCCCTCGTCACCCAATTAGTGGCTCTGTTTTCTGTCTTATCTTTACACCGAGAGGTGCATTTGAACAAAGCAGTTTCTGAGGAAAGCTCATGGCTGTTAGTTAGCAGACTCGGAGAACCTACAGATGCTACAGATTTGTGCTTACTGTTATGATTGTGGAGCACCGTAGCGTGTAAGAGTAACCCAAATCAGGATTCAGGGGCACTTCAAGAAGTTGGATATAGGATATGGAGAACTAACTGGCAAGGAGAGAGTGGCTACGTATGCATTTGAAGGAACATTTGAGAAAACACTGTCTGTATTGACTTCATGCAAGAAGACTTGTGTGGGATCTGCTGGAGTTCCTTTAACAAAGCCATCATATACGCCTTTGTGACTGCTGCATGGGTTAAGGGAAACATTCAAATATCACCGGCTTACTGTTATTAAATCTGTGATATTTGTTAGAATTATTTTCCCTAAAAGCTTCTATTGTGAAATGCCAGTAAAGGAACAGGACTGGATTAAATGGTCGTGGAAAAACTGCACACAGAAGTGATTCACCGGTCAAGTCGAAAGTAAGTGGTGGCCTAATGGTTAGGGAGTTGCCCCAGGTTGGAAGATTGTGTGTGCAATTCCCCCAGGGACCCTTGAGCAGGGTACCGTGCCTGTCACTGCTCCCCGGGCACTTTCAATAGCTGCCCCCTGCTGCAGATGTGTGTGTGGGTGAAACGCAGAGGTTGAATTTCGTTGCGTTGTGCTGTGCTGCGTTTCACAATGACAATGGTAGTCACTTTCACTTTCATCGAAACCACACAGATGATTCAAAACGAAAACATTCAACGGAAGAAACCTTCGTTTTTTAACAACCTCTTGAATGTTGTGGGGATATAAAGCAGACCGGGGCTCTGAAATGAATCGCACCTTATCTCAAGAATAAATCACTCTGTTAACGTTGCCGATCATTTTTCCTCCGTGGCTTCAGCCGATTCTGGAGATCCCCAAGGGTCCGTTTTGGGTCCCATTTTATTCCTGTTGTATATGTTTTTAGGGCAAATTATTAGAACGTTTCATTTCACTGTTAGACGGACGATATGCAGTCGTACCTTTCTTTGCTGTCTGGTAATTCTTTAAAGAAGCTGATGGACCGTCTCATGGACATTAAAGTCTGTATGACAAGCCTTTTGTGCAGTTAAATGAAACTCTTTTTTATTTGGGTCCCAAGGTAACAATGCTTTTAATGCAAAATCTGAATCTTCTACCACGTTAGTCAAACCTCGTATGGAGAATTTAGGGGTGATCTTTAGACCCAGAGCTCAAATGTGATAAACAGGTATCAATGGTGGTACAGGTATGTTTTATTAATGTTAGGAATATTCTTAAAAAAAAAAAAAAACGTATTTGGTGATTTTGAAAAGGTCAAACATTACTGTGATTTTTGTGTCTAGCAGCAAGGCTCGTCTGCAAACCAGTGTAAAATGTGGCTCTGGTGCATTTTTGATAAGGAGAGACTCCAGTTTTAGGTTCATCGCAATGATTCCCAGTTTTCATTTCAGAATTCAGTATAAAATATTACATTTTTAAAGCTCTAAATGGACTGGGTTCTTGATACATTTTAGATCAGCCCACACTCTGCTTCCAGGCTCTCGGCAGAGTCTGACGTTCGGCAGATTAAAGACAAAGGTCGACCGTGGAAATTGCAATCACTGTTTAAGGCCATGGACCAGGCTAACCAAAGTGATCTGAAGTGCTTTTTCACTGACAAATTTCAACACAAAGG